>PVIY010048246.1:0-17401 GCA_004026745.1 Myrmecophaga tridactyla | reverse complement strand
TTTTCAGGCAGTTCCCTCCAGCCTCTCTGCTACATCTTGAGCAACAAGGTGATATCTACTTAATGCATAAGAATAACCTCCAGGATAACCTCTCGACTGTGTTTGGAATCTCTCCGCCATTGACACTTAGTCTCATTTCACTCTTCCCCCTTTGGTCGAGAAGGTTCTCTCAATCCCTTGATGTTAATTCTCAGCTCATTCTAGGGTTTTTTTCCGTCCCTTGATGCTGTATCTCAGCTCATTCCAGGATCTCTGTCCCATGTTGTCAGGAAGGTACACATCCCTGGGAGGCATATCCCACGCAGAGAGGGGAAGGGTGGTGAGACTGCTCATCATGTTGGCTGGAGAGAGAGGCCACATCTGAGTAACAAAAGAGGCCCTCCTGGGGGTAGGCACCATTTATTGAAGAGACTGTTCTGTCCTAGGTGAGTTGGCTTGACTGCCTTATCAAAGATCAATTGTTCATAGATGAGAGGGTCTACATCTGAACAATCTATTCAATTCCATTGGTCAGTTTATCTATCTTTATGCCAGTAACAGGTTGTTTTGACCACTGTAGCTTTGTAATACACCTTAACGTCAGGTAGCCTGAGACCTCTGACTTCATTTTTCTTTCTCAGGATATTTTTAGATATTTGGGGTGTCCTACCCTTGCAGAAAAATTTGGTTATTTGTTTTTCTATTTCTGAAAAGTAAGTTTTTGAGATTTTATTTGGTATTGCATTGACTCTATAAATCAATTAACTTACAATTGACATTTTAACTATATTTAGTCTTCCAATCCATGAATACGGTATGCCCTTCCATTTATTTAGGTCTTTTGTGATTTCTTTTAGCAATTTCTTGTAGCTTTCTTTGTATAGGTCTTTTGTACCTTAGTTATTTTATTCCTAAATATTTTATTCTTTTGATTGCAATTGTAAATGGAATTTTTTTTCTTGATTTCCCCCTCAGATTGTTCATTATTAGTGTATAGAAACACTACAGATTTTTGAGTGTTGGTTGTGTAACGTGCAACTTTGCTGTACTCATTTATTAGCTGTAGTAGTTTTGCTGTGAATTTTTCGGAGTTTTTGACATGTAATATTCTATCATCAGCAAACTGTGAGAGTTCTACTTTTTCCTCTCCAATTTTGATGCCTTGTATTTCTTTTTCTTGTCTAATTGGTCTGGCTAGAACTTCCAACACAGTGTTGAGTAACAGTAGTGATAGTGTACATCCTTGTCTTGTTCCTGATCTTAGGGGGAAAGTTTTCAGTTTTTCCCCATTGAGGATGAACAGGGTTTCTCACGTATTGCCTTTATCAGGTTGAGGAAGTTCCCTTCTATTCCTATCCTTTGAAGTGTTTTCAATAAGAAAGGATGTTGAATTTTGTCAAATGCATTTTTGCGTTAATCGAGATGATCATGTAGTTTTTCTGCATTGATTTGTTGATATGGTGTGTTATATTAATTGATTTTCTTATGTTGAACCATCTTTGTATACCTGGAATTAATCATACATGGTCATGGTGTGTAATTCTTTTAATGTGGTGTTGGATTTGATTTGCAAGAATTTTGTTGAGGATTTCTGCATCTATATTCAGAAGAGAGATTGGTCTGTAGTTTTCTTGCTTTGTAATATCTTTGTCTGGCTTTGGTATGAGGGTGATGTTGGCTTTCTAGAATGAGTTAGGTGGCTTTCTCTCTTCAGGTTTTTGGAAGAGTTTGAGCAGGATTGGTACTAATTCTTTCTTGAATGTTTGGTAGAATTCACATGTGAAGCCATCTGTTCCTGGACTTTCTTTTTTGGGAGGTTCTTAGTGACTGTTTCAATTTCTTTATTTGTGTTGGTTTGTTGAGGTTGTCTGTTTCTTGAGTGAATGTTGGGTGTTCATGCCTTTTAGGAAGTTGTTCATTGCATCTACATTGTCAGCTTCATTAGCATAAAGTTGTTGATTATACCCGCTCATTACTTCCTTTATTTCTGTGGGGTCAGTGGTTATGTCTTCTCTTCCATTTCTGATTTTATATATTTGCATCCTCTCTCTTCTTCTTTTTGTCAACCTTGCTAAGGGTCCATCAATCTTAGTTGGTTTTCTCATGGAACCAACTTCTGGTTTTGTTGATTTTCTCGATTGTTTTCATGTTCTCAATTTCATTTATTTCTGCTCTAATCTTCGTTGTTTCTTTCCTTTTGCTTGCTTTGGGTTAGTTTGCTGTTCTTACTCTAGTTCTTCCAATTGCCCCTTGAAGGGCAATTTTGCTGGATATAGAATTCTTGGTTGGCAGTTTTTCTCTTTTAGTATCTTAAATATAGCATACCACTACCTTCTTGCCTCCAAGGTTTCTGCTGATAAATCTATGCATAGTCTTATTGGGCTTCCCTTGTATGTGATGGAGTGCTTTTCTCTTGCTTCTCCCAAGATTCTCTCTTTGACATCTGACATTCTGATTAGTACGTCTATTTGGATTTTTTCTGTTTGAGGTATGCTGCACTTCTTCGATCTGTAATTTTAAGTCTTTCATAAGAGTTGGGAAATTTTCAGTGATAATTTCCTCCATTAGTTTTTCTCCTCCATATCTCTTCTCTTCTCCTTTTGGGACACCCACAAGACGTATATTTGTGTGCTTCATGTTGTCATTCAATTCCCTGAGTCCCTGCTCCTATTTTTCCATTCTTTTCCCTAAATTTTCTTTATCTTGTTGGATTTTGGATGTCCTGTCCTCCAGTTCACTAATCCTGTCTTCTGCCTCTTGAAATCTAACATTGTAGGGTTCCATTGTTTTTTTCATCTGTTCAACTGTGCCTTTCGTTTCCGTAAGTCTGTGATTTGTTTTTTCAGATTTTCGATTTCTTCTTTTTGTTCGCTCCTTGCCTTTTTTATACCCTCCCTCAGTTCATTGATTTGATTTTTGATGAGGTTTTCCATGTCTGAACATTCTGAATTAATTGTATCAACTCCTGCATCTCATTTGTATTGTTGGTTTGTTCCGTTGACTAGGACATGTCTTCAAGTTTCCCAGTATGATTTGTTATTTTTTGCTGGTGTCTAGGCATTTAATTATCTTATTTAGTTTATTCTGTAGTTTTTTTTTTTCACTTTTTTTACCTAGGATTTCCTTTTTTTTGACTGGGTATACGTTATTGATGGTACATGACAAGGTAGGGCTCTCAGTACTGGGGGATCGAGTAGGGCCAGGACTCCCCAGCAGCTGATAGCCTCTCTTCCTCTCATGCTCTTGCTGGGGCTGTTTGTTCAGTGGTTCTTACTTTTGGATGTCATGTAGACCATAAGGTCCACCACCCTCTTGCTGTAGCCAAATTCATTGTCATACCAGAAAATGAACTTAATGAAGTGGTCATTGAGGGCAGTGCCAGCCCCAGCATGAAAAGTGGAAGAGTGGTTGTTACTGTTGAAGTTGCTCGAGACAGCCTGGCCCTCAATGTAGCCCAGGATGCCCGTTAGGGGTCCCTCTGAAGCCTTCTTCAGCACCTTCTTGATATCATCATACTTGGCTGCTTTCTCCAGCTGGCAAGTCAGATCCACAATGGATACATTGGGGGTGGGGACATGGAAGGCCATGCCAGTGAGCTTCCCATTCAGCTCTGGGATGACCTTATCCACCACTTTGGCAGCACCAGTAGATGCAGGAATGACATTCTGGGCAGCCACACAACCATCATGCCACAATTTCCCCGAGGGGCCATCCATAGTCTTCTGAGTGGCATTGCTGGTGTAGACGGTGGTCATGAGTCCCTCCACGATGCCAAAATTATCATGGATGATCTTGGCCAAGGGGGCCAGGGAATTGGTGGTACAGGAAGCATGACTGACGATCTTGAGGGAGTTGTCATATTCTCATGGTTCATGCCCATCACAAACATGAAGGCATCTGCTGAAGGACCAGAGATAATGAGTCTTTTGGCACCACACTTCAAGTGAGCCCCAGCCTTTTCCATAGTTGTGAAGACACCAGTGGACTCCACAACACATTCAGCACCAGTATCACCCCATTTCATGTTGGTGGGATCTCGCTCCTGGAAGATAATAATGGGAGTCCCATTGATGACAAGCTTCCCATTCTCAACCTTAACGGTGTCTTTGAACTTGCCATGGGTGGAATCATACTGGAACATGTAGGCCATGTAGTTTAGGTCAAGGAAAGGGTCACTGATGGCAACAACCTGCACTTTGCCAGAGTTTACAGCAGCCCTGGTGAAGGTGCCCAATATGGCCAGTCCATTTATTCTCACCTTCACCATCGTGCCTCAGAGATGCAGCTGGCACTGCATGGAAAGATGAGGCTGTCTCTGTAGTGGGGAAGAGCTGAGAGCCTGCCTAGGATTTTCTTCCTGGATGACTTTGTTATCTATCTGTTCTTTGACATTCAGTTCAGCTTATTCTAGACCTCTAGCTTAGGTTTTGTTTACTAGACCAAACTGACTTCCTCTCAGGAGGAAAGAGTCACCCACATCAATTTTCCCTGAGGGTGAGATCCAGCAGGTTGAAAGACTTTGCCATGAAGCCTCTGGACTCTCTTTTTCCTATCCTGCCCATTATGTGGCACTTGTCTCCCTGCAGGTCCCACCAGCATAATGTGATGTGGTACTTTTGACCTCAACATTCTCTGCTTGCTGGGGGTGTGGTTGAGACAGAGGAGAGGTTATATGTTGGCTTTAATAGCTTCAGTTTTCCAGACCGTGCAGTCTGAATTCCTTGAGGGAGGGATTCCCCCTGAGCTGAGCCCCACCCCTCTCCTGGGGAAGGCACAGCTTCCAGACAAGCTCTCAGACAAACTTAATTTTGTTAATTTTGTTAAATGGTAGACAGTTGGAGCCTGAGAAGCCCTGCAGCTGTATTCAAAGAGCAGTCAAGTGGTAGAAACACAGCCACAAATAAAGAAAAGAAAAAAAAAATCCTTTTCAGAGCAGGACCCCGGTTCCTTGGGCTTGCCAATGAAGAGCTTAAGTTGGCATGTTGCTCTATGTATCTCCAGCTCCTTTGTGCCCCCTCCTTTCCTTCAGGTCCCAGATCTTTTCAAGTATTTTGTGCTGTCTGATCCAAAAAACCTCTGGGTTTTTTTTTTTTTTTTTTTTTTTTTTCCATCAGCCCTGCCCTCTCTGCACTAGGGCAAAAATCAGCAACCTCAGCTGTTACTGGAGATTCAACTAAGCTGGGGGCCAATTTTTAGTAATCAGAATTTGTTAATTAATTCCATAATTGGAGCTTAGTTGCACTCAGCCCTTGCTGCTATTAAAGTCTCTTTCCTATACCATCTGGGAAGCAACCTGTTGGGGAAGGGCACCGGCCACCGCGGCTTGGGGAAGTCAAGGTTCTGGGTGTGCTTGCAATTGGTCCGGCTTGTCCAGACAAGGGTATGCTGTGTGTCTGGTCACTGTCGAGGCCCCAGCAATTGTTCTGTACTGTTCCTGGCTATTTACTAGGGCTCTGGAGGACGAACTAAATCCCATTCCTACTAAGCCGCCGTCTTGGCTCTGAAATGTTATGTGATTTTTGCACATTGCTTTTTTATAGAAATGTTACTGATTTTTGCACATTAATTTTATATCCTGCCACCTTGCTGAACTTGTTTATTAGCTGAAGTAACTTTACTGTAGATTTCTCAGGATCTTGCAAGTATAGTAGCATATCATCTGCAGATAATGAGAGTTTTACTTTTGCCTTTCCAATTGCTTTTTATTTCTTTGTCCTGCTGATTGCTGAGCTAGAACTTCTAGCACAATGTTGAATAATAGTGGTGACAGTGGGCATCCTTGTCTTGTACCAGATCTTAGGGGGAAGGCTTTCAGTCTCTCTCTATTGAGTATGATGCTGGATATTGGTTTTTTATATATTCCCTTTATCATATTGATGTAGTTACCTTTGATCCCTATCTTTTGAAGTGTTTTTATGAGAAAAGGATGCTGAATTTTGTCAAATGCTTTTTCAGCATCAATCAAGTTGATCATGTGATTTTTTTTCCCTTTTGATTTGTTAATGTGCTGTATTACATCAATTGATTTTCTTGTGCTGAACCATCCTTGCATTCCTGGTATAACGTCCCCCCCCCCCCGCCAGGTGTATAATTCTTTTAATTTGCTGTTGGATTCAATTAGCTAATATTTTATTGAGAACTTTTGCATCTATGTTCATTAGTGAGATTGGCCTGTAGTTTTCCTTTCTTATAGCATCTTTACCTATTTTTGGTATTAAATTTTCATTCATCTCCAAATAGCTACTGATTTTTCTAGCAATTCCTTCTTTGACTCACTGGTTGTTTAAGAGTGTGTTATTTAATCACCATATATTTGTGAATATTCTCGTTCTTTGGTGGTTATTGAGATCCAGCTTCACCCCATTGTGATGAGAGAAAGTGCTTTGAATAATTTCGGTGTTTTTTTATAAAGATCTGTTTTGTGCCCCAGTATACGATCTATCCTGGAGAATGTTCCGTGAGCACTAGAGAAGAAGTATATCCTTGTGCTTTGAGTTGCAATGATCTATATATGTCTGTTAGGTCTAATTCATTTATGAAGTTATTTATATATTTCCTTGTTGATCTTCTGTCTGGTTGTTCTCTCTATAGAGGAGAGTGGTGTATTGAAGTTTCCTACTATTGTTGAAACATCTATCACTCTCTTCAGTTTTGCCAATGTCTGTCTCATGTACTTTGGTGCTCCTTGATTGGAAGCATCAACATTCATGATTGTTATATCTTATTGGTGAATTGACCCTTTAATTAGTATATAGTGTCCTTCTTTCTCTCTTATGATATCTTTACATTTAAAGTCTGTTTTGTCCGATATCAGTATAGCTACTCCCGCTTTCTTTTGGTTACAGCTTGCATGGAAAATCTTTTTCCATCCTTTCACTTTCAATCTATTTGTATCCTTGTGTCTAAGATGAGTCTCTTGTAAGCAGCATATAGCTGGATTATGTTTCTTAATCCATTCTGCCAATCTGTGTCTTTTACTTGCTAAGTTTAGTCCATTAATATTCTAAATTAGTACTGAAAAGGTGTTTCTTGATTCCACCATCTTACCTTTTTTTATTTGTTAGATGTATATATTCTTTTCCCTCTTTCTCTTTGTGTTCTTTAAATTACCCTTAGTGGTACTCTTCAATTCTATGCCCTCCTCCAGATGTCCCTCTCCTGTCTTTTTTTTTTTTTTTTTCAGCCGGCAGAACTCCTTTTAGTATTTTTTGTAGGGCTAAATGGTCTCTTGTTGACAAATTCTTTCAGGACTTCTTTGTCTGTGAAAATTTTAATCTCTCCCTCAATTTTGAAGGGCAATTTGGCTGGGTTCAGAATTCTTGGCTGGAAGTTTTTCTCTTTCAGGATTTTGAATATATCATACCACTGCCTTCTTCCCTCCAGGGTGCTGGTTGAGTAGTCTGAACTCAGTTTTATTTGGTTTCCTTAGTATGTAGTAGATCGTTTTCTCTTGCGGCTTTCAGGATTTTCTGCTTCTTTCAGCATTTGACAGACTGATTAGTATGTATCTTGTGGAAGGTCTATTTGGATTTATTCTGTTTGGAGTTGGGCTTTTTCGACTTGTATATTTATGTCCTTTATGAGGGTTGGGAAGTTTCCCCCCATTATATCCTCAAGTACTCTTCCTAGCCCTTTTCTCCTCTCTTCTTCTTTTGGGGCATAGGTGATCCTTATATTTGTGAGCTTTCTTTTGTCTGTCGTTTCCCTATATATGGCTATATATAGAGGTTCCGTTCTGTGTGCAAGTTTTGAACAATTTACCAGTGATTCCATCAGGTCCAGTTGTTTGTTCTTTTAGTCTTTTGGAGAGGATATATTTTGAAGACTTTCCCTTTCTCTCTTGTTAGCTTGTTCAAGTAACTTACTTCTTGTGGCATTACATTTGGAATATTCTGCTTTGGCCATCTGATTTTTCTTAATTTATTAGTAAAATATTTGTGATTATTATTAGCAAAACCTTAAAAAACCTTCTTCATGGTTGATCTTTTAGATTAATTGAATCCATTTTGCTCATTAAAAAAATTTTTTTTCTATTATAGTGTAACATATATACAAAGAAAGAAATAAAAAAAAGCAGTAGCTTTCAAAGCACTCTTCAACAAGTAGTTACAGGACAGATCCCAGGGTTTGTCATGGTCTACCATATGATCCTCTCATATTTTTTCTTCTAGCTGCTTCAGAATATAGGAGGCTAGAGGACTTAAATACTTTTTTTTATCATCACAATCTAGTTTTTATTCCTTCTTTTTTGCGAACAATAACATATACACAAAAAAGCTATAAATTTCAAAGCACAGAACCACAGTTAGTTGTAGAACATGTTTCAGACTTTGACATGGGTTACAATTCTACAATTTTAGGTTTTTACTGCTAACTGCTCTAAAATAATGGAGACTAAAAGAGATGTCAACTTGATGACTCAGCATTCATATTCATTTGTTAAGTCCTATCTTCTATGTATAATTCCACCATCACCTGTGATCTTTCCATACCCCAAACTCTTTGGGGTTATTTGGGCTATGGCAATTCTAAATTTCTGATATTGGAAGGGTCTGTCACTAATTTGGCATAGGGAGATGAAACTGTGTGATGTTCTGGAGAGGCTGGGCTAGGTTTCAGGACTTATCTTGACCAGGGACCCATCTGGAGGTTGTAGGTTTCTGGCAAGTTACTCTAGTGCCTGGAACCCTTATAGAATCTTATATATTGCCCTAGGTGTTATTTAGGATTGGCTGGAATGGTCCTGGTTGGGGGTTGGCAGGTTATGGTAGGTAGCAAGGTCTACCTGCAGCTTGCATAAGAGGAACCTCCAGAGTAGCCTCTCGACTCTATTTGAACTCTCTCTGCCACTGATACTTTATTAATTACACTTCTTTTCCCCCTTTTGGTCAGGATGGAATTGTTGATCCCATGGTGCCAGGTCTGGATTCATCTCTGGGAGTCATCTCCCATGTTGCCAGGGAGACTTTCACCCCCCAAAATCATGCCCCACGTAGCAGGGAGGGCAATGATTTCACTTGCAGAGTTGTACTTAGAGAGAATGAGGCCACATCGAGCAACAGCAGAGGTCCTCCAAAAATAACTCTTAGGCATGCCTATAGGTAGTCTAAGCTTCATTGAAGGTATGGCCTATTCATTTGGGTATCTCTAAAGTTTGACACAGTATCAGGGGATTCCTTGATGGTAAGGTTTAATAGTTGTATATTCTTTCTCCCCTCCCTCGGGACTTTGCCAATACTCTTTGATTGTCTGCTTAATATACTCTAGAATGTATTCAGGCATTACAATGATCTATACAAGATTAAAGGATCTCTTTCTTATTCTGTGCTCCATTTTGCTCATTTTTAAAGAATGAATAGTTACTGTTATAAGTCCTGTTATTTTCCTAATGTTTGACATATTTAATTCATATACCAAAAATTCACCCTTTTAAAGTGTACCATTCAGTGGTTTTTAGCATGTTTACTGAGTTGTGCAACGATCACCACTGTCTAATTCCAGAACCTCTTCATCACGCTAGAAAGAAACCTCATCTCCGTTAGCAATCAGTCCCCACTACCTCTAATCCTCAGCCACTGGCAACTCCTAATATATTTTCTGTCTCTATGAATTTGCCTGTTTTGGACATTCATGTATATGGAACCATGCAATATGTAGTCTTTTGTGTCTGATTTCTTTCAGTTAGCATAATATCTTCAAGGTTCATCCATGTGTAGCATGTGTAAGAACTTCATTCCTTTTTATGGCTGAATAATATTCTATTGTATGGATATACCACATTTTGTTTATCCATTCATCTTTTGATGGCCGTTTGGGTTGTTTCTACTTTTGGGCTATTATGGATAATGCTGCTGTTAACATGAATGTTCAGGCTTCTGTGTGGGCATGTGTTTTCAGTTCTCTTGGGTACATATCTATGAGTGGAATTGCTCAGTCATATGGTACTCTCATTTTTAACTTTCAAGGAATTTCCAAACTGTTTTCCACAGAGCTGTACCATTTTACATTTCCATCAGCAATATAAGAGTATTCCAATTTCTCTACATCCTTGCTCACACTGATAATTCTTCTTTTGGATAATAACCATTCTGGTGGGTATGAAGTGGCAACCCAGTGTGGTTTTGATTTGCATTTCCCTGATGTCTAATGATATTGACATGTTCTTTTTGGCAATTTATTAGTCTTTTTTTTAGAAACCCTTTGTCCATTTTTCAGCTGAGTTCTATGTCTTTTTATTGAGTTGTAAGATTTCTTTGTATATTTGGAATACACAAGTCCTTTATCAGATACATAACTTGCAAATTATCCAGAAAGGATTTTTGAAAAGTCCTGTTGTCTGGTGGTTGTGATCCCTGTATACTGCATGGAAAACCAACCAGAGTGTTGCAGGATGTGTGTAAGTGGAACCACTGCCAGTCTGGACTAAAAAGGACAAAAAAGGGACAAATTGAAGGAAAAATTACTTCAAAGGCAGAACCATGGAAGCTAAGGTCTGGAGCAAGGAAATCTTGGGCCAGAACAGTGACTCCATCCATGCATGTGGAGAGGGTGCGTTTGTCCAGGAATCAGAGGGTGTGCTTTCCATTTCTCAAGGAACAGTGTTACCCCCTCATGCCTAGAGAGGGTGGAGCACATTTCCTGGCAATTGGGGAGAGCCTGGCTGCCACCCCATTGTTCTGAAGGGGTTGAATGTTTGTCCCAGAGATGGTAGAGAGTCTAGGTGCACTCAAATGTTTGGAGAGGGTGGAGCTGAGAGCAAGGTCGTCTTCCCAATGCTCCCCAATATTGCAACCCTCACCCCAGTGTTTGTATTGAGCAGGGCTGCTAAGTACTCCCTTTTGGCCCGTTCTCTCAAGCCCAAAAGATGAATTGTTTTTTTATAAATCACTCTCAGACTTTGAAATCTAATGGAATTTGTCCTGCAGGTTTTAGGAAACTGTTTGGGATCTCTGACCCTGTTCCTTCCAGTATCTTCCTGTGGACATGGGAACATGTATCCTATGACTGTCCCTCATTTGTATATTGGAAGTATACAAATATGACTTGTTCTGAGTTTCACAGGTCCACAGCCCAAGGAGAACTTTTGCCTTAGAACAAACCATGCCTGTAGCTGATTTTAGTGGGACTTTGTACTGTTTTTGACTTTGTATTGTATTTGTGTTGCTACTGAAAAGGCTTAAGGCTTTTATGACATTGTGATGGAATGAACGTATTTTGTATATGGAAAGAACATGTCTTTTTGCTGTCCAGAGGGTATAGTATGCTGGTTTGAAACTGTTACATACCCCAGAAAAGCCGTGCTCTTTTAGTCCAATTTTATGGTGTAAACTTATTATGCATAGAATCTTTTGATTAGGTTGTTTCCATGGAGATGTGATCTACCCACTTGTTCATGGGGTTTTTTGATTATGTTGTGTCCATGGAGATTTGACCCACCCAATTCAAGGTGAGTCTTAATCCTTTTACTGTAGTCCTCTATAAAGAGAATAAAAGACAGAAAACACACACAGAGAGCAGAGGGATGAAACCAAGACATAGAGATTTGGAGATATTAAGAGCCAAAGTCTGCCTTGGAGAAGCTAAATGAGGCCCTACAGATTCTTAGAGAGAAAGTCACTGGAATCAGAAGCTGAAAGAGAAGGACAGCAGATGTTACTATGTGCCTTCAGGTGTGTGCTGGTTTGAAAGGATGTATGTCCCCTAGAAAAGCCATGTTTTAATTGAAATCTCATTTTGTAAAGACAGAATAATCCTTGTTCAATACTGTATGCTTGAATCTGTAATTAGATCATCTCCCTGGAGATATGATTTAATCAAGAGTGGTTGTTAAGCTGGATTAGGTGACGACATGTCTCTACCCATTCGGGTGGGTCTTGATAAGATTCTGGAGTCCTATGAAAGAGGAAACATTTTAGAGAACGAAAGAGATTTGGAGAGAGCAGAGAATGCTGCAGCACCATGAAGCAGAGAGTCCACAAGCCAGCGACCTTTGGAGATGAAGAAAAACACCTCCCGGGGAGCTTTATGAAGCAGGAAGCCAGGAGAGAAAGCTAGAAGATGATGCCGTGTTTGCCACATGCCCTTTTAGCTGAGAGAGTAGCTCTGACTATGTTCACCATGTGCCTTCTCACTTGAGAGAGAAACCTTGAACTTCATTAGCCTTCTTGAACCAAGGTATCTTTCTCTGGATGCCTTTGACTGGACATTTCTATAGACTTGTTTTAATTGGGACATTTTCTCAATGTCCCAATTGAGAAAATCATTAGATATAGTTGTCATTTTATTTTAATATTCTTGGTTAATAAAGGTAGCTGTTTATTGTTAGGTATTTCTTCTGAGTACTACTTCATCTGCTTCTGGCAGATTTTGATGTGCTATTTCAGTTTGAGTATTTTGTTTTAAAGTATGTATTACATTCTTTATTCTGAATTTTCTTTCTGACCTAGGTTACATTCAAGAGAATAGAGTGCTCTGTAGTTTTTTGAGCCTGACTTTATTCTGCCATGATCAGGAAATATAATTTGGTCTGCCTTTTATAAAATTTACTTTGTACTGATTTATACTCTAGCACAATCATGTTTTATGAAATATGAAAGTACAGTTTATTCCTGATCAGTCATACAGTTCTCTACATATTTATTCTAATTAGTTATATTTTATAGATTTGTTACCAGAGGGTGAGAAAAATTTTGAAAATGACATTTGGGGCCTTCCCTTGTGCTGAACTGAGGGCTTTGGGTATGAAGGTTTGAACAGGTGTGGTCCTCTCTATATCCAGCCTGAGTAGGAGAGACAGTGTGTGGGGTCTTCAGATACAAGTGGCAGAGTATTGGATGAACCTTGAAAACATGCTAGGTGATAGAAGCCAGACACAAAAGGCTACATATTGTATGATTCCTTTTATATGAAATTTTCAGAATTGACAGATTTATACGGAGAGAAGACAAATTAATGGTTGCAAATAGACGGGGGGGAGAAGTATTTACTTAAAGTATTACTTAAAGGATATGAGATGTTTTTCTGGGAAGATGAAAAATTTTGAAACTGGAGAGAGGTATGAGTTGCAGAACATCGTGGATGCACTAAATATCAACAAATTATACACTTTAACATGGTTAATTGTATTTTATTTGAATTTGATTAAAGAAAAAAAAAGTGTCAGAGCAGCTTGTGAAGGATGCTGATTGGAGCCTGAGAATGTGGTGAGTTTTGGATACCTCAGGGCAGGAAGTAGAGGCCACTAACTTCATGGCACAGACATGGACTGTTGGCCTGTCGGGCTTCAGCCTTCTTGTAGGAAACAGCCAGAATCTGGCTGAAAGGAGCCAGGTGGCAAGGGTGTTCCCAGGACAGGGCAGTAGGGAGTCTTCTGAACTTCCTGCTTTGCCTATCTTTGTGAACCAATAATAGCTGGGCAGCAGGAACTGGGGTTCTTGAAATACCACTGGACAGCCCTGGAGGTCAGGGGCCTTTGCATACAACTTGGCCTCAGCATGTTTTGCAGGGACACAGATCCTGTTATGCCTTGTTGTAACATGACACAGTCCTGCTTGGCTGGAGTAGGCATGGGGTGGTTTGAGCTGTGTTTGAGACTGAGGATTCAAAACCAGAAGGGTTTGTAGATCTACACAAGTACACAAGCATTGTCCTTATCTTGTGGCCTCAGAGTTAGAATTCACATAGGTTTTTTTTTTTTTAAT
Source organism: Myrmecophaga tridactyla (assembly GCA_004026745.1). Taxonomy (NCBI): domain Eukaryota; kingdom Metazoa; phylum Chordata; class Mammalia; order Pilosa; family Myrmecophagidae; genus Myrmecophaga; species Myrmecophaga tridactyla. The sequence continues at coordinate 3,722 of PVIY010048246.1, read as the reverse complement.
GTTTTAAAATTATTTATTTTTAAAAAATTTTTATTAATAAAACCAATCAACATACAATATGGACAATCTATTTTTTCATCACGTAGTTGTTTATTCATCATCATGATCATTTCTTAGAACATTTGCATCAATTCAGAAAAAGAAATAAAAAGAAAACAGAAAAAAATTTCGTATGTACCCTACCGCTTACCTCTCCCTTTCATTGATCATTAGCATTTCAGTCTACTAAATTTATTTTGACATTTGTTCCCCCATTATTTATTATTTTTAATCATCTGTCCATAGGGTAGATAAAAGAAGCATCAGACAACGTTTTCACAATCACACAGTCACCTTGTGAAAGCTATGTCATTATACAATCATCTTCAGGAAATATGGCTACTGGAACACAGCTCTACATTTTCAGGCAGTCCCCGCCAGCCTCTCTGTTACGCCTTAGCTAAAAAGGTGATATCTATTTAATGCTAAAGAATAACCTCCAGGATAACCTCTCGGCTCTGGAATCTCTCAGCCATTGACACTTTATTTTGTCTCATTTCTCTCTTCCCCCTTTCAGTTGAGAAGGTTTTCTCAATCCCTTAATGCTGAGTCTCAGCTCATTCTAGGATTTCTGTCCCACGTTGCCAGGAAGATCCACACCCCTGGGAGCCATGTCCCATGTAGAGAGGGGGAGAGCAGTGAGTTTGCTTATTGTGTTGGCTGAAAGAGAGAGAGGCCACATCTAAGCAACGAAAGAGGTTCTCTTGGGGGTGACTCTTAGGCCTAATTTTAAGTAGGCTTAGCCTATCCTTTGCGGGATTAAGTTTCATATGAACAGTCCCCGAGATTGGGGGCTCAGCCTATTGCTTTGGTTGTCCCACAGCTTGTGAGAATATCAAGAATTCTCCACTTGGGGAAGTTGAATTTTCCCCCTTTCTCACCATTCCCCCAAGGGGACTTTGCAAATACTTTTTTATTCACTATTCATATCACTCTGGGATTTATCGGGGCATCACTCTGGACAAACCTATAAAATCTCATGCCCTACTGAAGGTTCCAAGTACTATGGTATTCGAATAAGCTGTCCACATATATTAAGAAATGCACTAGTCAAAACATAAATTTTGTACCAAATAAACATTTTTTGCTTTAGTCTCACACATAAGTTAGTTTTAAAATATTAATTACCATCTATTTTCAACCCTGTGTTATTGACATTCCTTTCTTCTTCTTCATGCAAAACATTTTAAAATTTGTACATTTAGTCATTCATAAAGATTTTTTTTATTGAGGTAAAATTTACATAAGATGAACCATTCTAAACTGTACAATTCAGTGGCATTTAGTACATTCATAGTGTTGTGGAACCATCACCTTTGCCTAGTTCTAAAACATTTTCATTGCTCCAAAAGGAAACCCTGTATCCATTAACTCTCTCCCCAGTCATTGGCAATCAGTAGTCTGTGTCACAATATATGACCTTTCGTGTCTGACTTCTTTTATCTACCATAATGTTTTCAACATTTATCCATGTTGTAGCATGTATCAGTACTTCATTCCTTTTTATGGCTGAATACCATTTGATTATATGGCTACATACCACAGTTTGCCTCTCCGTTCATTGATGGACAGGGACATAGATTTTTGTCATCTTTTTTTTTTTTTTTGCCTGCTCTATTTGTTTCTTAGTAATTGTAAGTACAATTTTGCAATATATTTAGTATGTCAGAAGTTGCCCTCTTAGCCTCTCAGGAGGAAGGTTTAGTAGGGAAGACTGAATACAGTTTTTCAGTCATTTTCACATTTATTTGTTTTGTACATTAAGGCAGTTGTCTGTGAAATGGGTTTCTTTTTCATGTTGAGCATGGTAGCTCTAACTACCTATCTGTCATGACACCCTTGAGTTCCTCCCCTCACTCACACATGTTTTGTTTTGCAAAGGGTGTTGAATACATCATTGTGGACAACCACTCGTTTGTTGCACTGTTAGAATTCACACACCCACAGTGTGATCTCCTGTGCTGTTTACAAATAAATGGGGACTAGTGGTGGGTGTTCGACAACCCTAGGGACAGTAATTGCTGAGTGTGTGAATTGTACTCTCCTTTCTCAGGGCTGCAGGGTGCTCTGAGTTGAGGAGGCAGCCATTCCTTTCCAGACTCTTTCTAGGTTGTTTCCAGCTAAGGCTGTGATCCACAGACATCTTGGCCCCCAGTGGATGGCAAGGTGTCCTATGTGCTCTTGTCTGTAGGCTCTTATCTTAAAGGGTTAAGAATGTGGACTGTGCCGAACTCAGGGAGGCCTGGGAGGTAGTGTTCAGTCCTCTTTGAGGAGGAGCCAGTGGATGTCCAGATACCAGTGTGCCTGCTGATGGGGAGGACCTGTCAGGGGGAGCAGGGGTGTACACGGAGAGCCCAGAGCTCTCCAGTTGCTGTGTGTGAGGGAGGTGGAAAGCCTGGGTAGGAAGCCCTCCTTGTCTCCTGGCAGTCAGCCTAGATTGACGGGTGGGAAGGCATATCTTCTTCGTTTACTCCAAGCAAAGGCAGACAGCCCTCTTTCATTCTGGAAGAGGCCACTAAATGAAAAGGCACTTTTGATCCTGGTCCACCTCTGGGGTAGCCCTTCTAGTGTTCTAGGAAGCTCCTTGTCAAGGCAGATCCTGTCTTCTTGGACCTCTGCCTTCAAAGAACAGGTCTTTGGCTGGGTGCATCAGCATTAGCAGCTCTAGGGTAGTTGTTGGTGCTCCCAAGCTCCTGGAGAACTGAGTCACCAGGCAGTTCTTCTCTCCATGGAGAGCTTGGAAGGCTTTCTTCTGGTACCATCGTAGCTTTGAGCAAGCAGAGAATCTTCCAGGCTCAGTCTGCTGGATACTTTACATGTTTAATCACAACCATGATGGCTCTGTTAATTTATTATGCTAACACAGGCTAAACAGACATAGTCCCTTTTGCTGTGGCCCTCAGCTTATCAGGGACAATAGATAATCAGTAACTCTACAATGGTGGGTCATTTTGCATTTTGGTCAGTGCTATGAAGGTTGGTCATGACAGAGACTTGGGCCTCCCTGAGGAGGTAACATTTAAGCTGGAATCTGAAGAATAAGAAAGAGTTACCCAGACCTGAAGTGGCAGAGTGATGGCAGGTGGATCAAGGCAAAGTGAGTGGGGAGAAAAGATGAACATTCTAGGTCGAGTGAGGAGCTTGTGGGTAAGAGGTGGTGTATTAGTCAGGGATCTCTAGAGAAACAGAACCAACAGGAAAGATCTGTACATATGAGATTTATAAAAGTGTGTCACGCTGTTGTGGGAGTGCAAGAGTCCCAAATTTGTAGGGCAGGCTGTGAGGCTGGCAATTCCAATGAAGGGTCTCAACAAACTCCACAGGAGAGGCTCCCTGGCTGAAGAAGCAGTGAAAATTCTCTTTTTCCTTAAAAGTCTTCAATTGCTTGGATCAAATCCAATTGATTAGATTATCTCATGGTAGGAGATGCCCATATTTGATCATAGTTGTAATCAGCTACAGCTGCAATCAGTCGACTGATAATTTAATAAACCGGCCTTCTGGTTCATCAGTCAGCCATGAAATATTCTTGCAGTAACAATTAGGACAGTGCTTGCCTGACGCAACAACTGGGCACCATTACTTGGCCAAGTTTATACCAGACCCTAACCATCATACCTTTCGTAAGATGTTTTAGGCCTCCTTAAGTGTGAAACTAAGGAATAGGTGTGGCCCAAAAATAT
>PVIY010048244.1:0-17406 GCA_004026745.1 Myrmecophaga tridactyla | reverse complement strand
GGAATAAAAATAAATAATAGGGGGAACAAATGTTAAAATAAATTTAGTTTGAAATGCTAGTGATAAATGAAAGCAAGGGGTAAGGGGTATGGTAGGTATAATCTTTTTTTCTCTATTATCGTTTTATTCCTTTTTCTGATGTCTTTATTTTTCTAAATCGATGCAAATGGTCTAAGAAATGATGAATATGCAACTATGTATATAGAACCTTGAGTAGGGCATGAGATTTTACTCGTTTGTCCAGAATGTTGCCCCAATAAATCCCAGAGTGATTTGAACAGTGAATAAAAAAGTATTTGCAAAGTCCCCTTTGGGGAATGGTGAGAAAGGGGGAAAATTCAACTTCCCCAAGTTGAATTCAGTGCGGACAACCAAATCTATAGGCTAGCCCCCAATCTTGGGGGTTGTTCATCTGAAACTTAACTCCACAAAGGATAGGTCAAGCCTACTTAAAATTAGGCCTAAGACTCACCCCCAAGAAAACCTCTTTTTTTGCTCAGATGTGGCCTTTCTCTCCAACCAACACAAGAAGCAAACTCACTGCCCTCCCCCTGTCTGTGTGAGACATGACTCCCAGGGGTGTGGACCTTCCTGGCAACATGGGACAGAAATCCTGGAATGAGCTGAAACTCAGCATCAAGGGATTGAGAAAAACCCTAGAATGAGCTGAAACTCAGCATCAAAGAATTGAGAAAATCTTCTTGACCAAAAGGGGGAGGAGCTAAATGGGACAAAATAAAGTGTCCATGGCTGAGAGATTCCAAACAGAGTCGAGAGGTTATCCTGGAGGTTATTCTTACGCATGAAATAGATATCACCTTGTTAGTCAAGATGTAATGGAGAGGCTGGAGGGAACTGCCTGAAAATATAGAGCTGTGTTCCAGTAGCCATATTTCTTGAAGATGATTGCATAATGATACAGCTTTCACAATGTGACTGGGTGATTGTGAAAACCTTGTATCTGATGGTCCTTTTATCTACCTTGTCAACAGACGAGTAGAACATATGGAATAAAAATAAATAATAGGGGAACAAATGTTAAAATAAATTTAGATTGAAATGTTAGTGATCAATGAAAGGGAGGGGTAAGGGGTATGGTATTTATGAATTTTTTTCTGTTGCTTTTTTATTTCTTTTTCTGAATTGATGCAAATGTTCTAAGAAATGATCATGATGAATATGCAACTATGTGATGATTTTGTGAATTACTGATTATGTAGAATGGAATGATCATAAATTAAGAATGTTTGCATTTGTTTGTTATATATATATATTTTTAATTAATTTAAAAAAGAAGATAGTCCTGACTGTTGACTAGGTGCCAGTTTAGTGTGACTGCTATGGTAGTGTTCCTTTGCCTCAGATTCACCTGCACACATTTTACCCCCAAGATGTCTCAAGGCATGCTGTCTGGTGACAGACGTGATTCTAGTATTTGGTGTCCTGTGCTATTGGGAAGTATTGTTACCTCCATTTGAACCAAATTTAACATTTCATCTGTTTTGGAGAAGGTGTGTCAGCAAAGCTTTGATGTCCACACGGTAGGAACAGTGAGGTTTTCACTATTCCCTATCCTTACTTAAGAGGACAACCCAGGGCGGCTGCCGTGGCTCAGCAGGCAGAGCTCCGACCTGCCGTGCTGGAGGTCTGGAGTTCGATCCCTGGTGCCTCCTGCCCATATGCAAATTTAAAATATATATATATATATAAAAGAGGACAACCCAGTGGACCGTGGGCATGAACCTCATCAATAGGCATCGTTTTTTTTAAAGCAGCTTTATGGAGGAATAATTGACGAGACTAAACATTTAAAAATGTACAATTTGGTAAGCTGTGGCATGTGTACCCCTTTGAAACCATAAGCATAGTCAAGAGAGTGGCCATATCTAGAAACTACAAAAGATGCTCCCATCTCTTCTCCCCATCCACAGGCAACCATTCATCTGTTTCCTGTCACTAGATGAGTGCATTTTCTAGAAGTTTGCATGAGTGAAATCATAATATGTGCTTCTTTGGGTGGGGAGAAAGGCTATTGGCTTCTTTCACTCAGCATAATGGAAAATAATGCTGATATTTATTCAAGCTATTGCTTGTTTTAATTGTTAACTGCTTTTTTTAATGAGGTAAAATTCACATGACATGCTTTAATTACATTAAAGTGCACAGTTCAGTGGCATTTCATACATTCACTGTGATATGCACCTGTCACCTCTGTCTAGTTCTAAGACGTTTCCATCACCTCCAAATCAAAGTCTGTACTCATTAGGCAGTCATTCCCTATCTCTCCCTAGCCCACCGCCCTGGACAACCACCAGTCTGAAGTCTGTCTTTATGGATGTACCTATCCTGGAAGTTTCCTATAAGGAAATCATATGACCTGCTGCTTTTACTGAGTATAATGCTTTCAAGGTTCACATATTCTGTAGCATATATCAGAATTACATTCCTTTTCATGACTGAATAATATTCCATTGTGGGGATGGGCCACACTTTGGTTATCCATTCATCAGTTAATGGATGTATGGATCACTTCCACCATTTTAATGATTAAAAATAATGCTGCTGTGAACATTTGTGTACACGTATTTGGGCCCCTAGTTTCAGTTCTTTGGGATATATACCTAGGAGTGAAATTGCTAGACTCATCTGGTAGTTCTATGTTTAACTTTTTGGGGACTCACCAAACTCCTTCCTATCAGCAGTGTACAAAGGCTTACATTTCTTGCATCCTCACCAATACTTATTTTCTTTCTTTTTTTTTTTAATTCTAGCAATCCCACCAGGCATAAGGTGGGATCTCATTGTGGTTTAATTTGCATTTCCACAAAGTTCATTGCTTCTTATTGCTTAGTAGCATTCCACTATACTGACATCTCACAAGTTGTTTATCCATTCACTTGTTGAGAGATATTTGGAATGTTACCAGCTGTTATAGGTTGAATCATATTCTCCCCCCCCAAAAAAAAATTTGATAAAGTCCTAACTCCCAGTACCTCCAAATGTGAGCTTATTTGGAAATTGGGTGCTTGCAGATAGAATTAGTTAAATTAAGATGAGGTCATACTGGAGTAGAGTAGACTCCTATTCCAATAAGGCTAGTGTCCTTAGAAGAAGAGAAGGGGCAGAAGAAGAGAAGGGACAGAGAGAAGATGGCTATGTGATGATGGAGGCAGAGATTGACTCATGCTGCCACAAGCCCAGGAACACCAGGAATGGCTGATCACCAACCAGAAGCCAGGGAAGAGAAGTGGAGATGGATTCTTCCCTGTAGACTTGGGGAAAGTGTAGCCCGGCAGCGCCTTGATTCCAGACCTCCAGCTTTCCGAACAGTGAGACAAGGTCTTAGTGTTTTAAAGACACCCAGTTTGTGGTACATGACAGCAGCCAAGGAGACTGAAATACCAGTTCTTGGTAATTACAGATAAAACTGCTGTGAGCATTTGTGTACAAATCTTTATATGGACATATGCTTGACACAAGTTCTTATTGATGATTTTATATTTAAGTTGTGCTTTCTAGTTGACTTATGACCAGGAGATGGTGCTGAGAGGTCCATCAGACAAGTGACTGTGGTCCAGAAAAATATCTTTCACAAATGTAAATATTAGGAAAACCTTGAAGCATTTAAGACTCACATTTGGCTTCTCTTCTGTGGAAAATCACACAAAAAAAATACATCTTGTAAAAAAAGGTTTAACCCATATGCTTGTTTCTAGAAAATCTTTTATATATTATGTTTACAAGCCTAAATATTTCAAAAGATGACTAATAGAAAATGCCTTAAATGCCTTATAATATTTTCATTTTCAATGACTAGCCTAGTAATAATATAGATTTATTCCATTTTAGAGTTGAAAACTGATTTGTAAGTTACATAATCCAATATAGCCTGTGAAGAAATAGATACCTTTGAATGCATGTATTTTTTTTCCTTATTTTTGTACTGGAAAACAACACAGATACAGAAATTTGCATAAAGCAAATATATAGCTTTATCAATTATTTAAAGAATAACTTTTAAGCCAACACGTGGGCAAGAAATAGAACTTTCAAGTTATCCCAGAAGCTTCAAAAAAGCTGTATCCCATGATAGAGCCAAGATGATGGCTTAGTGAGGTGTGGAATTTAGTTCGTCCTCCAAAGCAGCTAGTAAATAGCCAGGAGCAGTACAGAACAACTGCTGGGGCCACATCAGTGACCAGACCCACAGCGTACACCAGCTGGACAAGCTGGACCAGCTGCATTCCCACCCAGAACCATGAGTCCCCCAAGCCCAGTGGACTGATGCCCTTCCCACACAGGCTGGTTCCCAGAGCAGAAAGGAAAGAGACTTTACTAACAGCAGGGGCTGAGCTCAACCAATCTCCAATTATGGAATTAATAACATTCTGACTACTAGAAATAGGTCCCCAGCTCAGCTAAACCTCAAATAAAAGTGAAACTTACTAACTTTTTCCACAGTGTAGAGGGGGGCAGGGCTGACAGGAAAAACAAACAAACAAGGTTTTCTTGGATCAGACAGCACAAAATACTTGAAAAGGTCTGGGGCCTAAAAGAAAGAGGGGGCACATAGGATCTGGAGATACATAGAACAACGAGGAACAGGGGTCCTACTCTGAAAAGAATTTTTTTTTTTTTTTTTTTGCAACTGCAAGGCTCCTCAGGCTCCAACTTCCCCAGGCAAGGGTGGAGTTAAGCTTGTCTGACAAACAAAGAGGCTGGTCAGGTGAAAGGAGGTAATTCCCTGGAGGCTGTGCATTCCCTAGGAGAGAGGTGGGGCCCAGCTCGGGTGGAATCCCTTCCTCAAGGAATTCAGACCTCAGGGACAGGAAAACTAAAGTGATTAAAGCCAGCCTACAACTTTTCCTTTGTCTCAACCATGCCCTCAGCAGGAAGAGTTTGCTGAAGTTAAAGTTACCTCATCACTTTATTCTGGTGGGACTCACAGGCACACAAGCACCACATACTGGGCAGGATAGGAAAAACAGAGTCCAGAGGCTTCACAGGAAAGTCTGTCAACCTGTTGGGTCTCACCCTGAGGGAAAACTGATGCAGGTGACTCTTTCCTCATGAAACGAGGCCAGTCTAGTCTGGGAAAATCTTACTGGGGTTTATAATGCCTAAGTAGACCCTCCGAAGAAGAAGAAGGAGAAGGAGAGGAAAAGGCATCATACAGGCAGATGAAGAAACAAGAAAACAAGAACTGAAAAATTCTGATCCATTAAACAAATATACTAGAGGACTAGAATAAGCTGAACTGAATGTCAAAAAGATAGAGAACCAAGTCATCCAGCAAGAAAATTCTAGGTAAAAGAGTGGAAACAACCTCCAGAAAAACCAATTAAGGAAATTAAATGCCTAGACACCAGCAAAAATAATGAATCACACTAGGAAAATTGAAGATATGGCCCAGTCAAAGGAACAAACCAACAATTCAAATGAGATGCAGGAGTTGAAACAATTAATTCAGGATGTTCAAACAGACATGGAAAACTTCATCAAAAATCAAATTAATGAATTGAGGGAATATAAAAAGAAGGCAAGAGACAAACAGAAGAAATCGAAAGTCTGAAAAAACAAATCACAGAACTTATGGGAATGAAAGGCACAGTAGAAGAGATGAAAAAACAACAATGGAAACCTACAATGTCATATTTCAAGAGGCAGAAGATAGGATTAGTGAACTGGAGGACAGGACATCTGAAATCCAACAAGCAAAAGAAAATATAGGGAAAATAATGGAAAAATATGAGCAAGAACTCAGGGAATTGAATGACAACATGAAGCATGCAAATATATGTGTTGTGGATGTCCCAGAAGGAGAAGAGAAGGAAAAAGGAGGAGAAAAACTAATGGAGGAAATTATCACTGAAAATTTCCCAAATCTTATGAAAGACTTAAAATTACAGATCCAAGAAGTGGAGTGTACCCCAAACAGAAAAGATCCAAATAAACATACTCCAAGACACTTACTAATCAGAATGTCAGACGTCAAAGAGAAAGAGAGAATCTTGAAAGCAGCAAAAGAAAAACAATCCATCACATACAAGGGAAGCCAAATAAGACTAGCAGAGCTTTCTCAGCAGAAACCATGAAGGCAAGGAGACAGTGGTAATGATATATTTAATATTCTAAAAGATAAAACCTGCCAATCAAGAATTCTATATCCAGCAAAATTGTCCTTCAAAAATGAGGGGAAAATTAAAACACTTTCAGACAAAAAAAATCAATGAAAAAATTTGTGACCAAGAGACCAGGTCTGTAAGAAATACTTACAGGAGCACTAGAGACAGATAGGAAGACAGAAGAGAGAGGTGTCAAGAAGGGTGTAGAAACGAAGACTACTAACAAAGGTAAAAAGAGGAAAAATTAGATATGACATATAAAATCCAAAAGGCAAAATGGTAGAAATATTGCCCTTACAGTAATAACACTAAATGTTAATAGATTAAACTCTCCAATCAAAAGACATAGACTGGAAGAATGGATTAAAAAAAACAGGACCCATCTATATGCTATCCATAGGAGATGCATTTTAGGCCCAAGGACAAACATCAATTGAAAATGAAAGGTTGGGAAAAGATATTTCATGCAAACATCAATCAGAAAAGAGCAGGAGTAGCTATGCTAATATCCAACAAATTAGAATTCAAATGTAAAACAATTAAAAGAGACAAGGACACAGTGATAGATTCAGTTGTCAACTTGACCAGGTGAAGGTACCTAGTTTTGTTGCCATGGACATGAGCCAATGGTGCCTGAACCTCATCTTTTGCTCATTACATTTGCAGTCAGCTAAGAGGCATGCCTGTTATAATGAATGATGTTTGATTTAATTGGCTGGTGCTTAAATGAGAGAACTCAATGTAGCACAGCCCAAGCAGCTCAGCATACCTCATCTCAGCACTCGCAGCTCATCACAGTCCTTTGAGGTGCAGAAAGAAATCACCCCAGGGAAAGTTGTTGGAACCCAGAGGCCTGGAGAGAAGGCCAGCAGAGATCACCCTGTACCTTCCCACATAAGAAAGAACCTCAGTTGAAAGTTGCCTTTCCTCTGAAGAACTAGCTAAATAAATCCCCTTTTATTAAAAGCCAATCTGTCTATTGTGCTGCATTCTGGCAGCTAGCAAACTAGAACAGATACTATGTATTAATAAAAGGAACAATTCAACAAGAAGTCATAGCAACCATAAATATTTATGCACAAAGCCAGAGTGCTCCAAAATACATGAGGCAAACCCTGAAAAGAGAAATAGGCAAGTCTACCATAATAGTTAGAGACTTCAATTCCCTGCTGTCATCAATGGACAGAACATCTAGACAGAGGATCAATAAAGAAACAGAGAATTTGAATAATACAATAAATGAGCTGGACTTAACAGACATTTATAGAACATGACACCCCACAACAGCAGGATACATCTTTTTCTCAAGTGCTCATGGATCATTCTCAAGGATACACCTATGCTGGGTCACAAAACAAGTCTCAATAAATTGTAAAAGATTGAAATCATACAACACACTTTCTCAGATCATAAAGGAATGAAGTTGGAAATCAATAATAAGCAGAGGGCCAGAAAATTCACACATATATGGAGGCTCAGCAACACACTCTTAAACAACCATGGGTCAAGGAAGAAATTACAAGGGAAATCAGTAAATATCTTGAGGCAAATGAAAATGAAGACACAACATATCAAAATTTATGGGATGCAGCAAAGGCAGTGCTAAGAGGGAAATTTATTGCCCTAAATGCCTAGATCAAAATAGAAGAACAAAAATGAAGAATGAACTGTTCACTTGGAAGTACTAGAAAAAGAACAGCAAACCAATCCCAAAACAAGCAAAAGGAAAGAAATAACGTAGATTAGAGTGGAAATACATGAAATTGAGAACATGAAAAATCAACAAAACCAGAAGTTGGTTCTATGAGAAAATCAGTAAAATTGATGGACCTTTAACGAGGTTGACCAAAAGAAGAAAAGAGAGGATGCAAATACAATCAGAAATGGAAGAGGAGACACAACTACCGACCCCGCAGAAATAAAGGAGGTAACAAGAGGATACCATGAACAACTTTATGATAATAAACTAGATAACGTAGATGATATGGACAACATCCTAGAAAGGCATGAGCAACCAACACTGACTCGAGAAGAAATAGATAACCTCAACAAACCAATCACAAGTAAAGAATTGAATCAGTCATTAAGAAGATCCCCCCCAAAAAAAGTCCAGGACCAGATGGCTTCACAGGTGAATTCCACCAAACATTAAAAAAAGAATTAGTACCAATCCTGCTCAAATTCTTCAAAAAAATTGAAGAGGAGGGAAGGCAACCTAACTCGTTCTATGAAGCCAACATCACCCTCATACCAAAGCCAGACAAAGATACTACAAGAAAAGAAAATACAGACCAATCTCTAATCAATATAGATACAAAAATCCTTGACAAAATTCTAGCAAATCGAATCCAGCAGCACATTAAAAGAATTGTACACCATGACCAAGTAGGATTCATCCCAGGTATGCAAGGATGGTTCAATATAAGAAAATCAATTAGTGTAATACACCATATCAACAAATCAAAGCAGAAGAACCACATGATTATTTCAACTGATGCAGAAAAGGTATTTAACAAAATTTAACATCCTTTCTTGTTGAAAACACTTCAAAGGATAGGAATAGAAGGGAACTTCCTCAACATGATAATGGAAATATATAAAAAACCCACAGTTAATATCATCCTCAATGGAGAAAACCTGAAGGCTTTCCCCTTAGGTCAGGAACAAGACAAGGATGTCCATTGTCACCATTGTTATTCAACATTGTGTTGTCAGTTATAGCCAGAACAATTAGACAAGAAAAATAAATACAAGGCATCAAAATTGGAAAGGAAGAAAATTCTCACTGTTTGCAGATGATATGATGCTATAGGTCGAAAACCCCCAAAAATCCACAACAAAACTACTAGAGCTACTAAATGAGTAAATGTTACAAGGTGAACATTCAAAAATCTGTAGTGTTTCTATATACTAGTAATGAGTATTCTGAGGGGGGAATCAAAGAAAAAATTCCATTTACAATAGTAAGCAAAAGAATAAAATATTTAGGAATAAATTTACCTAAGGATACAAAAGACCTATACAAAGAAAACTACAAGAAATTCTTAAAAGAAATCACAGTAGACCTAAATAAATGGAAGAGCATGCCGTGTTCATGGATTGGAAGACTAAATATAGTTAAGACATCAATTCTACCTAAATTGACTCAAAATGGATCAAAGACCTAAACATTAGATCTAAGACCATAAAACTTTTAGAAGAAAATGTAGGGAAATATCTTATAAAGTAAAAAAGACAGCCTATATAATGGGAGACAGTATTTGGAAAGGTCATATCAAATAAGCATCTAGTATCCAGAACATATAAAGAGATTGTTCAACTCAACAACAAAAAGACAAATAGTTCAATTACAAAATGGGCAAAACACATGAATAGACACTTCTTAGAAGAGGAAATACAAATGGCCAAAAGGCACATGAAAAGATGCTCAACTTCCCTGGCTATTAGGGAAATGCAAATCAAAGCCACAATGAGATATCATCTCATACACACCAGAATGGCCATTATCAATGAAACAGAAAACAACAAGTGCTGGAGAGGATGTGGAGGAAGAGGCACACTTATCCATTGTTAGTGGGAATGTCAAATGGTACAACCACTGTGGAAGGCAGTTTGGCAGTTCCTCAGGAAGTGTATAGAATGGCCATATCATCTGGCAATACCATTGCTAGGTATCTTCTCAGAAGACATGAGGGAAAGGACACAAATGGACATTTGCACACCAATGTTTATAACACCACTATTTACAATTGCCAAGAGATAGAAGCAGTCAAAATGTCCATTAACAGATGAGTGGCCTAACAAGCTATGGTATTGTGCTGGTTTGAAAGGATGTATATCCCCTAGAAAAGCCATGTTTTAATCTAAATCCCATTTCGTAAAGGCAGAATAATCCCTATTCAATACTATATGTAATTAGATCATCTCCCTGGAGATGTAACCCAATCAAGAGTGATTGTTAAACTGGATTGGGGGAGATGTGTCTCCACCCATTTGGGTGGGTCTTGATTGGTTTGCTGGAGTCCTATAAAAGAGGAAACATTTTAGAGAATGGGAGATTCAGAGAGAGCAGAGAATGCTGCAGCACCATGAAGCAGAAAGTCCATCAGCCAGCGCTTTGGAGATGAAGAAAGAAAATACTTCCCAGGGAGCTTCATGAAACAGGAAGCCAGGAGAAGAAACTAGCAGATGGCGCCATGTTTGCCAAGTGCCCTTCCAGATGAGAGAGGAACCCTGACCATGTTCACCATGTGCCTTTCCAGATGAGAGAGAAACTCTGACTGTGTTTACCATGTGCCTTTCCACTTGAGAGAGAAACCCTGAACTTCATCAGCCTTCTTGAACCAAGGTATCTTTTCCTGGATGACTTAGATTGGACATTTTTATAGACTTGTTTTAATTGGGACATTTTCTTGGCCTTAGAACTGTAAACTAGAAACTTATTAAATCCCCCCTTTTAAAATCCATTCTGTTTCTGGTATATTGCATTCCAGCTGCTAGCGAACTAGAACAGGTATATACATACAATGGAATATTATGCAGCTGAAAAAGAGAATAAAGTCATGAAGCATGTAACAACATGGATGGACCTTGAGGACATTATGCTGAGTTAGATTAGCCAGAAACAAAAGGACAAATACTGTATGGTCTCACTAATATGAACTAATGTTAATGAATGAACTTGGAGAATTTCACTTAAGAACAGAGACCATCAGAACATAGAAATAGGGTAGATACTGGATATTTGGAGCTGAAGGAATACAGATTGTGCAACAGGCAGATTGTAAAAATTCAGAAATGGATAGCACAATACTACCTGATTGCAGCACAATAATGTAAATACATTGAAAGAAGCTGAATGTGAGAATGATAGAGGGAGGAGGGCTGGGGTGTACATATGAAACCAGAAGAAAAGACAGATGATAAAGACTGAGATGGTATAATCTAGGAATGCCTAAAGTGTATAATGATAGTGACTAAATGTACAAATGAAAAAATGTTTTTGCATGAAGAAGAACAAAGGAATGTCAATATTTCAGGGTGTTGAAAATAGATGGTCGTTCATATTTTAAAACTTCAACTTCTGTGTGAGACAAAAGCAAAAAATGTGTATTTGGTAAAAAATTTATATTTTGACTAGTGCATTTCCTAATATAACTTATATAGATGTGTTAATTGAACACCATAAGTACATGGAATCTTGAATAGGGCATGAGATTTTGTAGGTTTGTCCAGCGTGATGCCCCAATAAATCCCAGAGTGATTTGAACAGTGAATGAAGATGTATTTGAGAAGTCCCCTTGGGAGACTGGTGAGAAAGGGGGGAAATTCAACTTCCCCATACATGCAATACCAAATAGGGATTAGAAGAAATGGTTGCCTTTACAAAATGGGATTAGGATTAAGACATGGCTTTTCTAGGGTATATACATCATTTCAAACCAGCACAAATGCATAATGATATAGCTTTCACAATTCCTGATATTCTCACATGCAGTGGGCATAACCAAATCAACAGGCTGAATCCTCAACACAAGGTTTTTTCATATGAAACTTATTCCCACAAAGCATAGGCTAAGCCTACTTAAAATTAGGCCTAAGAGGCACCCCAGACAACCTCTTTTGTTGCTCAGATGTGGTCTATCTCTCTCTCACCCAACACAGCAAGCTAACTCACTATCCTCCCTCTCTCTATGTGGGACATGACTCCCAGGAGTGTAAACTTCCCTGGCAATGTGGGACAGAAATCCTATAATGAGCTAGGACTCAGCATCAAGGGATTGAGAAAATCTTCTCGACAGAAAGGGGGCAGAGAGAAATGAGACAAAATAAAATGTCAGTGGCTGAGATATTTCAAACAGATTTGAGAGGTTATCCTGTAGGTTATTCTTACTCATTATATAGATATCCCCTTTTTAGTTTAAGGTGTTTTAGAGAGGCTGGAGGGAAGTGTCTGAAACTGTAGAGCTGTGTTCCAGTAGCCATGTTTCTTGAAGATGAATGTTGTTCTAGCTTGCTAGCTGCTGAAATGCAATATACCAGAAACAGAATGACTTTTAAAAGGGGGGATTTAATAAGTTTCTAGTTTACAGTTCTAAGGCCAAGAAAATGTCCCAATTAAAACAAAGTCTATAGAAATGTCAAATCTAAGGCATCCAGAGAAAGATACCTTGGTTCAAGAAGGCTGATGAAGTTCAGAATTTCTCTCTCAAGTGAGAAGGCACATGGCAAACATAGTCAGGGCTTCTCTCTCAGCTGGAAGGGCACATGGTGAATACAGAACAATCTGCCAGCTTTCTCTCCTGGCTTCCTGTTTCATGAAGCTCCCTGGGAGGCATTTTCCTTCTTCATCTCCTAAAGCTGCTGGCTAGTGGACTCTGCTTTGTGGTGCTGCAGCATTCTCTGCTGTTTCTGAATCTCTCAATTGCCAAAATGTTTCTTTTATAGAATCTCTCAATTGCCAAAATGTTTCTTTTATAGGATTCCAGTAAACTAATCAAGACCCACCCAAATGGGTGGAGACATGCCTCCACCTAATCCGGCTTAACAACCACTATTGATTAAATCATATCTCCAAGGATATGATCTAATTACAGTTTCAAACATACACTATCAAATAGGGATTAGAAGAAATGGCTGCCTTTACAAAATGGGATTAGGATTAAGACATGACTTTTCTATGATACATACATCATTTCAAACCAGCACAAATGCATAATGATATAGCTTTCACAATGTGGCTGTGTGATTATGAAAACCTTGTGTCTGATCCTCCTTTTATCTATGGTATGGGCAGATGAGTAAAAAATATGGATTAAAAATAAATAATAGGGAGAACAAGTATTAAAACAAATTGTATAGATTGAAATACTAGCAATCAATGAAAGGGAGTGGTAAGGGGTATAGAAAAAAAATAAGGGGAACAAAGGTTAAAGTATATTGGGTAGTTGGACTTAATAGTGGTCGATGAGAGGAAGGGGTAAGGGGTATGGTATGTATGAGTTTTTTCTTTTTCCTTTTTGTTTCTTTTTCTGAGTGATGCAAATGTTCTAAAAAATGATCGTGGTGATGAATATACTACTATGTGATTATACTGTCAACCGTTGATTGTAGACCATGTATGGAATGTTCGTATGTTAAGAATGTTCATGTTTGTATGTTGTTTTGGTTTGTCAATTTAATAATAATAATAATAATAAATATGTGAAAAAGAAGCTGTATCCTAATTACAGCCTCTTACCTTCCCCCCAAAATAAACTATTTACCCCTAGTAATTAATTTTGTCATGGTATAATTTACAGAGAGTAAAATGCCCAAACATTAAATGTACAGCTCTGTGTGTTTTGACACATATACATTAGTTTAGCCAATAAACCCTGTGCAGATCATGACATTTCCATCACACTAGAGAGTGCCCTCTTGTAGCCTATACCCCACTGCTCCACAAACACCACCACCCACCCCCAAAAGTAAACATGAATCTACTGTCTGCCATCATAGATTTGTTTGTCTCTTTTTGGACTTTGTATAAATGGGATCATACAATATGCACACTTATTTGTGTCTGGCTTTTTTGTGTGTGCAAACTAATTTGAGGTTCATCCATTAGTTGTATCAGTAAGTTCTGTCTTTTTATTCCATTGTGTGAATATACTACAATTCATCCGTTTGCCTGTTAACAGGCATTTGGGTTTCTAGTTTTGGGCTTTTATGTAAAAATCTCCTTTGAACATTTCTGTACAGTGTTTTGTATGCTTAAGTTTTCATTTGTTTTGGGTTAATTTAATACCTATGAGTGAATGTGCTAGATTATACAACAAGCATGTGTAAAACTCTATAAGAAACTGCCAAGCTGTTCTCCAATATAGCTGCACCTTTTCATATATATGGGAGTGCCATTTGCTGCATAGTCTCACCAAAGCTTGGCAGTATTCTTTAAATTTTGTCTTCATTAGTGTCATGAAATGGTATCTCATTGTGGTTTTAATTTGCATTTCTCTGATGATTAAAGCTGTTGAGCACGTTTTTAAAATAATTTATTTAACTAATATTTATTGTGTTTAAGGTCCTGTGCTAGGCACTTAGATTTATGAACCAGAAGAGCAAAGATCCCTGCCTCTACATTCTAGGGAGAGGGGAAGGAATGACAGAGAACAATAAACATGAGCTCCCATAAAAGCACTCAGAGAGGGGCAATGATCCTCTCTTATTTTTTCAGAATCGATTTTATTTTTATTATTACTATTATTATTAGGCTAGACTCATCTTTTAATGACATCCTAAAATCAGAGGAATTGGCCAGTGGGGCCTCTGGGCTCAGCAGCTAATGCAGGAGGTCTCCTGACACCCCCTAATGCTGGCCGTGGCAAGAAGGCACTCATGAAGGAGGTCTTTGAGCCCCTTCTCTCTTTATTCATTCAAAATTAGGGTCCATCCAAGGGTAAGGGGGCCAGGAAGAACATCCCTGCCTGCCTGTGGGTAGAGGAAGAGGCCAGGAGGGGACCAGGTATTGGGATAAAAAATACTGCCATATCAAGGAGGGGTCTGCCCTCACCTACCTTGTCCCCTTCCCCTATGGGCCCTCCCTCCCTTTTCACAATTTCCACCTGGGGCCTGGAAAGAGGGAGGGTCCCCGAGTCTCCCACATTCAAGCCCCAGCTCTTCTTCTAGGTGGTTCGAAGTTGAAAATCACCATCCTGGGCAATGTAGCAAACCTAGAGCAGGGCCTGGGAGCTACTTTTCTCAATGATCTTCATGTATAGATCTTGGATCCTGGAGATGGCGAAATAGGGAATCTCGAACTTGACCCTGACGGGGGGTCGGTAAATCCACCACCTCCTCCTCCACACTGGGTGGCCTATGTGGGCTCACCTCAGGTACTCCTGGCCACCCAGGAAGAACTTAAATACTCCAAATCAAGGTCTTCTCTGGCACATAACTGGCACTGCCCACAGTGGTCCTGAAGCGCAGTGAGTCAGCATTGCTGGGGCAGGCACGTTGATCTCCACACTGTTAGCCACTGACTGCCTCTTAAACTGCCCCGTGGCATTAACCATGCTCTCCATGCTGCTGTAGGAGAACTTCTCCATGATGGACTCAATCTATATTGAGGGCTTGACCTCTGTACTGAGGTGGTGGGACATGAGTTCGAAGTCTCCATTGGGCAGGATGAAGGAGATGGTGCCATCCTTATCTAAGCGCAAGAGCCACATGCACTGGTGGAACTTCACGTCCTCGAGCTCTGCAGATTTGTTCTTGCTGAGGCCATTGAGCTCAGAGAGCATGTGGTGAGGCTGAGCCATAGCCCTGGCATTCCCAATAAGAAGACCTTGAGTTTGATGGTGTCTATGACATCGCTCAGCAGGATGCTGCCATTGGCATTGACGAACAGGTCAAACAGCTCTATAACATCGATGAAGACCTCGTTCACCTTGTACTTGAGGCTCTCTGAGCACCAGGGCACATCATCGGTGACTGTGGGTGGCCTCCACGACTGGCTGCTCTGCAGCTTGTTGCTCTGCTGTGTGATGGACTCCCACAGAATCTTGCTATCCCTGGTCTGTGTGAAACCAAAGTCCATGTGCTCATCCAGCAGCTCAAAGACAATGACAAACATGTTCCAGATGCTCTCCTCCTCCAGCTCCTTGAAGTACTTGGAGAATACCTCCATCACCTTGTAGAGGGAAGAGTGCACCAGGGAGGTGTTTGCATTCATCAGAGTGGTAGCCAGTAAGTAGAGGTGACTGTGTTTGATCCACGGGGGGGGGGGGTCAGGATGCCCTTCTCCTCCTGCTGCATGAGCAGAGCCATGAAGTGCT
Organism: Myrmecophaga tridactyla; assembly: GCA_004026745.1. Taxonomy (NCBI): domain Eukaryota; kingdom Metazoa; phylum Chordata; class Mammalia; order Pilosa; family Myrmecophagidae; genus Myrmecophaga; species Myrmecophaga tridactyla. The sequence continues at coordinate 1,463 of PVIY010048244.1, read as the reverse complement.
CACTTGCTCATGGCCAGGTCACCTCTGTAGTTGTGGCTGGTCAGGGGCTTGCCCTTGACATCAAGGATTAAGACAGCCTAGGCACACATGGCTGCTGCTGACAGACCTAGGAGGCAGGGTTAAAATCTATTTTATTGAAGTAAAATTTGCATACAACAGAATGCTGCACGTTCTCAGCAACACTTGATAGTGAATTCTAATTTTAACCATTCTAGTCGGTGGCAGTGGAATCTCTTGGTGGTTTTATATCTGCATTTCCCTGACGACTAATGTTGATGAATATGTTTTCATGTGCTTACTGGCCATTCATATACATTTTTTACATGCCCAAATTTTTTACCCATTTTTAAAGACTAGGTTGATCATCATTTTATTGTTTGTAGGAATTCTTTATATATTCTTGATATAGGTCCCACTTCAGATGAGTATTTTGAATGATTTCTCCCAGTCTCTGGCCCATTTATTTATTTTTTATGGTATCCTTTTATGAACAAGAATTTTGATGACCCACTTTGTCAATCTCTTTCTTTTACACATACTGCTTTATGTGTGGTGTCTGAGAAATATTTTCATACTTCAAGGTTTCAAAGAAATGTTCTTCTTCTAGAGATTGTATAATTTTTATACTTATGTTTATGATTCATCTTGAATACTTCTTGTGCATGCTATGCGTGTAGGGGTCAAGTTTTGTTTCTTTTTTGTTTGCTTTCCCTGTAGATGTTTCATCTGTGGAAAAGCCACCCCATTGAGCCTGCAACCTTATTCTATGTATCTATCCTTACACTAAAACCATACTGTCCTAAATACTGTAGCTTAATAAGTCTTAAAATCAGACATACCGTAAGACCTTTGACTTCATTCTTTTTCAAGATAGTTTTAGTTCCTTTATATACTTTGCATTTCCCTTTAAATTGTAGAATAATCATATCAGTTCCACAAAAATGCTCCTGAGCCTTTGCCACATCTACTGCGAGTATGAAGACCATTCTCAGCAACCAGACTGTTGACATTACATAAATGTTGATATCACAATGAAGGGATGTAAAGTTATTGTGAAGGGCCCCGGAGGAACCCTGTGAAGGGACTTCAGTCTTATCAATGTAGAACTCAGTCTACCTGGGAAGAAAAAGAAGAGGCTTTCGGTTGACAAATGGTAGAGAAATAGAAAGGACCTGGCTACAGTTCGCACTATTTGTAGTCATGTACAGAACATGATCAAGGGTGTAACACTGTGCCTCCATTTCAAGATGAGGTCTGTGTATGCTCACTTTCCCCATCAACGTTGTTATTCAGGACAGTGGTGTCATGGTTAGGGACATGTGTCAATTTGGCCAAGTTGTGGTATCTGTTTATCTGATTGGGCAAGTGCTGGCCTGTCTGTTGCAATGAGGACATCTCATAGGATTAGATCATGATCACGTCAGCTGCATCCACAGCTGATTCCATTTGCAATAAGCCAAAGC
>PVIY010048243.1:0-17406 GCA_004026745.1 Myrmecophaga tridactyla | reverse complement strand
ATTTTTCTTCATTGATTTGAAATGTCATTTTTGTTCATTTTTTCCCTGTTAAGGTTTTCAACTTACACACTGCTTTTCACCTAATATTTATACTGTAATAACAATAGTGCCTTTTGCCAATCATGCTTTCTGAATATGGGATTATATATCCAGCCAACCCTAAGCCTATGCTAGAAATAATTGCATAGTAAATGATATAAATGGAAAATAAACTATTGGGGAAGGAAGAAGAGAAAAACCCACTTCACTACTCACAGGAGTGTGGCAATTCCTAAACATGAGAGTCATCTCAGGCCAGATAAATAATCTACCAGTGATCCCCAATCTTTAAGCTGTTTTGAATTGAGAGGGTACAAAGTTGCAGAAAACCATGACTAAAAATGGTTCAGACAGAGTGGGCCACAGTGGTTCAGCAGGCAAGCATTCTTGCCTGCCATGCCAGAGGACCCAGGTTTGATTCCCAGTGCCTGCCCATGTAAAAAAAAAAAAAAGGTTCAAACATGTGGGAAATAGACAATCAGCTTTGGAGAGCAAGGACAACTGCATATCTTCTGTGCTCCTCCTGAAGAGGGGGAACCAACCAATCAAGATTTAACTTTAGAGTTCTGCAGGGTCCCAACTAATTGAAACATCTTGAAAGCTGCTGCTGCCTCAGTGTTTGGAATCCTGTCATTTTTCTTACAGGAAATAACTTTTATCTCTTCAGATATCACATATGCTTCCTGCTGACATTTGGAAGTTGCCTTCATAGAAAGGCTTTCTGATGGTGTGTTGAAAATGAACTGATTACATTTCAGATACACTGCCCTTAATTTAGGTAGAACGAATAAGGGCAGGCCATTGTACCGAGATTCTCACTCTCTTTTTCTTGATTTTGATGGACTGGTCTATGTTTTAGTCCTTCCCTAAAGTAAGAGTCTCTGAGGAACAAACACATTTCTTTGGGCTACAATATCATCATCATTAACACTTAAGAATTATATTATTGTGAAATATAATGGGTTCATAGAGCTACAAAAACTTTACAAACAATGAATCTATGTTACTTACATGCAGATTAAGGATTATGAGATCTTTTCAAACTGAAATCTCATTACTATTTTTTGCGGTGGTAATGCACAAAATTTCCCATTTTAACCTTTATTAAGTATATCTTTCAGCAGTGTTATATACATCCTCAGTGCTGTGCTATGATCATCACCAACCATTACCAAGACTCATGACCCCAAACTAAAGATCTGTGTCTAATGAGCATTAATTTCCCCTTCTCTCCTTCCCCAGCTTCTGATAACCACGAATCTACTTTCTATTCCTATGAATTTGCTTGTTCTAGATATTTCATATAAGTAGATTCATACAATATTCATCCTTTTGTGCCTGGCTTATTTTATATAACATAATGCTTTCAAAGTTCACCCAAATTATGGCATGTATCAGAACTTCATTCATTTTTATAGCTGAATAATATTCTATTAAAGGATATATCACATGTTGCTTACCCATTCATCTGTTGATGGATGTGCCAGTTTGAAAGGATTTATGTACCCTAGAAAAAGGATTTATGTACCCTAGAAAAGCCATGTTTCAATCCTAAACAATCTTGTGGGAGCAACTGTTTCTTCTAATCCTTATTTAGTACTATAGTTTGGAAATTTGATTAGGTTATCTTCATAGAGGTGTGACTCACCCAATTGTGGGTATTAACTTTTGAATAGAGGGAGATATGACTCAAACCATTCCATGTAGATCTTGATCACTTAATTGGAATCCTTTAAAAGAGGAAGCATTTTGGAGAAAGCTTGAGAATGACAAGAGCAGCAGAGACATGAGAACTACAGAGCCCACCAGCCAGAGACCTTTGGAGATGAAGGAGAAAGTCCCTGGGGGAGCTTCAAGAAGCAAAAGACCTGGAGAAGAAGTAGAAGATGTCACCATATTTGTCATGGGCCTTTCCAGTTGAGAGAGAAGCCCTGAACTTCATCGCCCTTTCTTGAGTGAAGGTAACCTATTTGTTGGTGCCTTAATTTGGACATTTTTATAGACTTGGTTTAATTGGAACATTCTCTCAGCCTTAGAACTGTAAACTAACAACTTATTAAATCCCCCTTTTTGAAGGCCATTCCATTTCTGGTATATTGCATTTCCACAGCCAGCAAACTAGGGCAAGGACATTTTAGACTTTTCTGCCATTTGTCAATTGTAAATAATGCTGCCATCAGCATTGATGTACAAGTATAAGTTTGAGACCTGCTTTTGATTTTTTTGGGTATATTTATAGGAGTGGAATTGCCAGGTCATATGATAATTATTTGTTAAACTTTCTGAGGAACTGATGAAGTGTTTTCCACTGTGGTTATAGCATATTATAATCCCCAAAACAATATATAAGTGTTCTAATTTCTCTGTATCCTTGCCAACACTTGTGACTTTCCACTTTAAAAGAATTGCTATCTTAGTGGGTATGAAGTGGTATATATTTGTGGTTTTGATTTTCATTTCCTTTATGACTAAGAATGTTGAATACATTTTTCATTTGTTCTAAGATTTATCTAAGTCTTTTGCTTTTTCAAAATTTGGCTTCTTATATTCTTGTTATTGAGTTATAGTTTTCTTTATATGTTCTGGATATTAAACACTAATCAGATATATGGTTTACAACATTTTCTCCTGTTCTGTAGGTTTTCTTTTCACTTTTAGACAATGCCCTTCAAAATTAAAACAATCATTATTTTTAAATAACCTTCTTTACCTCTACAAATTTTATTCCTTAAAATATCACTTTGTCTCATTTGAGTACAATATTTCAACTTTGTTTTGATCAGTGTTTGCATGGTTTGTATGGCATATTTTTTTCTATCATTTTGCTTTCAAACACTGTACATTGTATTTCACATGTCCAATAAATTCTCATGCATCCACACTCTCAATGGTTCATTGGCATTCTATTTCACTGAGAATATAGAAGTAATAAGAAAATTTTTTTTGCAAACTTCTACACTTACCCTTTACAGGTATCTGTGCACAAATCTTTGCCTTCCTTCTTATTAGATTGTAATTTCTTGAGAGTTGGGCCTTTCTCTGTTTATCCTCAGGACATATAATCCACCTGACAGACAACAGGCTTTTTGAAGATATTCTCTAAATTAACAATGAATACAATATATTCCACCATCACAAAAATGTTATCATTAATTCAGTCAACCAAAGCTTATCATGTACCTATTTTTTTGAAGGAGTCTATTTTAGACACCAAGATTTAGTAGGAAATAGAATAGATAAAAATCCTCATCCTAAGTCATCTTATATTTTAGTTGAGGGCTAAGTCTGTGTTAGCCACCACTGTGGACCCTACACAGGCATCATCTCTTTGAAACCTTTCAAAAATTGGTAGGTAGGTGTTACTATACCTACTTTCAGTAGAGAAAGCTGAGACCTAAGTCTCCTGTCTGAGATAACATAGAACTAGAATTCAGAATGAAGTCTTCAAACAGATGTCTCAAGTACCAATCTGTGGTGCTTCTAATGATATATAGGCACTTATATTCTAGATCACGTTACAAAAAACTGAAGAGGAAACCTTACAAGAAGTTTCATCAACATTTTTGAGAAACTGCAACTCTAATTTTCAGATGACAGTATTTGTGCTTCCCCAAACATACTGGATGGCCCTGCCAGGAGATGAGAATGGATATGGTATAGTGAAGTCTGGTGTCTGACTAGCTAGGTAATCTACTTAAGAAATTCTCTTTTTAATGTGTCTGTCCTTTTAAAGATGTTGAATAGAAAAGCCAGTTTTAGAGGCAACCCAGTGCAGAGGAAGAATGGAGAAGCATCTGATGACTTCCTTGGTGGCTTTATTTTTTTTTTTTTAGCTTTTTTATTGTATGCTATAATATGTATACAAAGCAAAGAAAAAAAAAGCCATAGTTTTCAAAGCTCTCTTCAACAAGTAATTACAGGACAGTTCCAAGAGTTTGTCATGGGCTACCACACCATCATCTCAGATTTTTCCTTCTAGTTGCTCCAGAACATTAAAGGCTAGAAGGAATAAATATTTTTTATCATCACAATTGACTTTTTTGTGAAAAATTACATACAAAAAAAGCAATAAATTTCGAGGCACACTGCAACAATTAGTTGTAGAACAGATTTCAGAGTTTGGTGTGTGTTATAATTCTGCAATTTTAGGTTTTTACTTCTAGCTGCTCTAAGATACTGGAGATTCAAAGAAATATCAATTTAATGATTTAGCCATCATACTCATTTGTTAAACCCTACCTTCTCTCTATAATTCTACCATCACCTTTGATCTTTCTTCACACTTTTTAGGGGTATTTGGGCAATGGCCATTCAAACTTTTCATGTTGGAAGGGGCTGTTGATATTATGGGGTAGGGAGATGGCAGTAGCTGATATTGTGGAGAGGCTGGGCCCTCTAGGTTTCAGGATTTATCTGGTCCAGGGACTCACCTGGAGGTTATAGATTTCTGGAAAGTTATCCTAGTGCATGGAAACTTTGTGGAACTTTACATATTGTGCTAGGTGTTCTTTAGTATTGGCTGTAATGGTTTTGATTTGGTTTGGCAAGTTATGATAGGTAGCAATGTCTAACTGAAGCTTGTGTAAGAGTGACCTCCCAAGTAGCCTCTCAACTTTATGTGAATTCTCTCAGCCACTGATACTTTATTTGTTATACTTTGTTTCCCCCTTTTTGTCAGGATGGCATTGTTGATCCCATGGTGTCAGCACCAAGCTCATCCCTGGGAATCATCTCCCATGTTGCCAGGGAGACCTTCACCCCTAGATATCATGTCCCATGTACTGGGGTGGGCAAAGATTTCACTTACAGAGTTGGGATTAGAGAGGGAGAGGCCACATCTGAGCAAAAAAAGAGGTCCTCCAGAAGTAACTCTGTAGGTAGGCTTTTTTTCTCCACTACCTACACAAGTGTCACAATAGCAAGCCTCAAGATCAAGGTGTCTTGATTTGGGTGTCTCTAATGTTTGACATTAGAGACAGTGGTAAAGTTTAATAGTTCCATATTTTTTCTCCCATCCTTCAAAAGACTTTGCCAAATCTTTTTTATTATCTGCTGAATATATTCTAGGATGAATTCAGGCATTACATTAAGTGATACGGGATTAAAGGCCCTCATTCTTATTCTTGGCTCCTGTGTTTCAATTGCTTAAATGAGCTATCCAAACAGGTTGGGTTAGATTCTGTGCTACAGAAAATTTAGGCACTGGAAAAAATAAATCTTTCTTCCTTTGGTCTCAAACAGTAGGTGAGATTCTAAAATATGAACAATGTCTTTCTTACCCCTGGGTTCTGAATTACCTTAATCTTGACCTGATTGGCTTTGTTCTTATCTCTAAACATCTGGTTTAACATATATAAAACAGCGTCTCAAAATCCAGGAATAACAATGATCACTCCAGACTAAATGTGTCTGCTATAAGAATTTACAATCTAGGCCCCTGTTTTCTTATAAGGATTTTATAAATGAGACCATTACAGTAATTGTTCTTTTGTTTCTCACTTATTTTGCTTTTCCCAGTGTCCCACAGGTTCATTCACAATGTTGCATGTCTCAGAACTTTGTTCCTTTTGTAGCTGTACAATATTCAATCATATGTACACACCATTGTTCACCAGTCTACTTCTCATTCAGAGCATCCTTTAGTCACCAGCATTCATTAGGCATCATATATAATGCCCAAAGTCCACAGTCCATCAACACTCTCAATTTTAGAAAATTTCATTTTTCCCAAGAGAAAGATAACCAACAAGCACACCCTCACTAGATAGGAAATCAAAACCTCTACTCAACTCTCCTCCTAACTCAATCCCTGCTGTTGTGGTGGCACTGCTGATGTTTTCCTGTTAAACATAGTACATAGCATGCAATATCAGTTTACTCCCAGTACTCTGAACTTAAACATTCTTTGTAGGTATCATACCTTTGAAGTAGTTCATACGTGAACTTATTTATATTTGTAGAGTTAATAAGTAGGACACATAGGTCTATACAACCCTTTTAATCATGTTCACCTTCAACGTGGTAATATGACTTATAGAACCACTAGAGAACTGCTTTCACTTCTATTTATTCTCTTACATTTGAATTTAGCCTCATTAGCTAACCATTCACCCATTTCTAGCTTCTATGTATCTCTAGGTCTCCTATATTCTGTATTATAAACCTCCAATTTTACCTTTACCCTGGTCATAAAAGTGGAGTTGGACAGTATCTATCCTATTGTGTTTGGTTTATTTCAGTCAGAATTATGTCCTCAAGGCTTATCAATCTTGTCATGTGTTTCACGACATCATTTCATCTTACTGCTACATAATATTCCATTATATGTATAAATCACATTTTGTTAATCCACTCATTTGTTGTGGATTATTTCTATCTTTTGATGATTGTGAATAATGCTTCTATGAACATTGGTGTGCAAATGTCTGTTTGTGTCACTGCTTTCAGCTCTTCTGGGTATATGTCAGGTAGTGCTATTGCTGGATCATAGGGCACCTCGATGTTTAGTTTCCTAAAGAACAGCCAAACTTCTTCCGTAGTGACTGTGCCATTATGCATTCTCACCAAGAGTCCATAGATGTCCCAATTTCTCCACATTCTCTCCAACATTTGTAGTTTCCTGTTTGTTTAATAGCAGCCATTTTTATAGGTGTGAGGTGGTATCTCATTGCAGTTTTTATCTGCAGTTCCCTTATAATGGGCTTTCAAGCCATCTGTATTTGCTCTTCAGAAAAATGCTTATTCATATCTTTAGCCCATTTTGTAATTGGATTGTTTGTTCTTTTGTTGTTGAGTTGTATGATTTCTTTATGTATGTAGGATATCAAACCTTTGTCCAATGTGTGATTTCCAAATATTTTCTCCCATTGAGTTGGCTGCCTCTTCACCTTCTTGACAAAGTCCTTTGAGGTGCAGAAACATTTGATTTTGAGGAGTTCCCATTTGTCTTTTTTCTCTTTTGTTGCTTGTGCTTTGGGTGTAAAGTTTAAGAAGCTACCTCCTATTACTACGTCTCGAAGAGATTTCCCTACATTTTATTCTAGAAGCTTTATGGTGCTAGTTATTCTTACATTTAAGCTTTTGATTCACTTAGAGTTAATTTTTGTATAGGATATGAAGCAAGGGTCCTCTTTCATTCTTTTGGCTATTGATATCCAGTTTTCCCATGCCCATTTATTGAAAAGGCTATTTTGTCCCAGTTTGTGGATTTGGGGGCCTTGTCAAAAATCAGTTGACCATAGATTTGGTGGTCTATTTCTGTCCTCTAGACTGGATTCCATTGGTCAATACTTCTGTCTTTGTGCCAGTATCATGCTGTTTTGAACACTGTGGCTTTTAAGCCAGGAAGTGCTAATCTTCCTACTTTGTTTCTCTTTTTTAGGATGCTTTTAGCTACTTTGGGTCTCTTTCCCATCCAGACAAGTTTGGTAACTAGTTTTTCCAAGTCCTTAAAGTAGGTTGTTGGAATTTTAGATTGGTACTGCTTTGAATCTGTATATAAATTTGGGTAGAATTGACACCTTAACTATATTTAACCTTCCTATCCATGAGCAGGGAATGTCTTCCCACCTATTTATATTTTCTTTGATTTCTTTTAGCAATGTTGTGTAATTTTCTGGGTACAACTAACATCCTTAGTGAAGTTGATTCCTTGGTACTTGATTCTTTTAGTTGCTATTTTGAATGGAATTTTTTCCTTAACTGACTCCTCAGTTAGGTCACTGCTTGTATATAGAAATGTTACTGATTTTTGCACATTAATTTTATATTCTGCCACCTTGCTGAATCTGTTTATCAGCTCAAGTAACTTTGTTGCAGATTTCTCAGGATTTTCCAAGTATAGTATCATGTCATCTGCAAACAATGAAAGTTTTAATTCCTCTCTTCCAATTTGGGTGCCTTTTATTTCTTTGTCCTGCCTGATTGTTCTAGCTAGGACTTCTATCACAATGTTGAATAATAGTGGTGACAGAGAGCATCCTTGTCTCATTTCTGATCTTAGGGGGAAATCTTTCATTCTCTCTTCATCAAGTATGATTCTGGCTATTGATTTTTCATATATGCCCTTTATTATATTAAGGAAATTACCTCTGGTTCCTTTTGAAATGTTTTTATCAGAAAAGGATGCTGAATTTTGTCAAAAGCTTTTTCAGCATCAATTGAGATGATCATGTGATGTTTACCTTTTGATTTGTTAATGTGCTGTACTACATTAACATTTTTCTGTGTTGAACCATTCTTGCATTCCTAGTATAAACCGCACTTGGTTATGTTGTATAATTCTTTTAATGTTCTGTTGGATTCAATTTGCTAGTACTTGCTTGAGAATTTTTGCATCTATGTTCATTAGGGAGATTGACCTGCAGTTTTCCTTTTTTTTATAGTATTATTATTATTTTTTGATTTGCATATGGGCAGGAGGCACCAGGGATCGAACTCCAGACCTCCAGCATGGCAGGTCGGAGCTCTGCCTGCTGAGCCACGGCAGCCACCCCTTTTTTTTATAGCATCTTGACCCAGCTTTGGTATTAACATGGTGTTAAGTTCATAAAATTAGTTAGGTTATGTTCTTTTTCAATTTTTTTTAAAAGTTTGAGCAAGATTGGTGTTCATTCTTTTGGAATGTTTCATAATAATCCCCTGTGAAGCCATCTGGGCCTGGATTTTTATTTGTAGGAAGATTTTTGATGTCTGATTTAATCTCTTTACTTGGGGATTGGTTTGGTGAGATCTTATATTTCTTTCTGAGTCAGTGTAGCTTGTTTGTGTATATCCAGGAATTTGTCCATTTTATCTAAATTGTCTACTTTGTTTTAGCATATAGTTGTTCATAGTATTGCCTTATGATTTCTTTTATTTCTTCAGTGTCTGTGGTAATGTACTCCTTCTCACTTCTGATTTTGTTTATTTGCATCCTCTCTCTTTTTTCTTTGTCAGCTTTGCTAGTGGCTCATCAATTTTATTGATTTTCTCAAAGAACCAACATTTCATTCTTTTGATTCTTTGTATTGTTGTTTTGTTCTCCCATTCATTTAACTCTGCTTTAATCTTTGTTATTCCTCTTCTTCTATTAGCTTTGGGAATAGTTTACTGTCCTTCCTGAAGTTCCTACAGATAAGCAGTTAAGTCCTCGATTTTTGCTCTTTCTTGTTTGTTAATATAGGCATTTAGGGCAATAAATTTCTTCTCAGTACAGACTTTGCCACATCCCATAAGTTCTGACATGTTGTATTCTCATTTTCATTCATCTCCAGATAGCTACTTATTTCTCTAGCTGTTTCTTCTTTGATCCACTGGTTGATTAAGAGTGTGTTGTTTAATCTCCATATATTTGTGAAACTTCTCATTTTTTGGTGGTTATTGAGATGCAGCTTCATTCCACTGTGATCAGAGAAAGTGCTTTGAATAATTTCAATGTTTTAAAATTTACAAAGACCTGTTTTGTGCCATAGCATATGATCTATCTTGGAGAATGTTCCATGAGCACTAGAGAAGAATGTGTATCCTGGTGTATTGGGGTGTAATGACCTATATATGTCTGTTAGGTCTAATTCATTTATCATGTTATTTAACTGCTCTATTTCCTTGTTGATCTTCTCTATGTACCTCTCTATCTATAGAGGAGAGTGGTGTACTGAAGTCTCCTGTTATTATTATTGAAACATCTATCACTCCCTTCAGTTTTACCAATGTCTGTCTCATGTACTTTGAAGCTCCTTGATTAGGAGCATAAACATTTATGATTGTTATTTATTCTTGGTTAATTGTCCCTTTAATTAATACATAATGTCCTTCTTTGTCTATGATGTCTTTACATGTAAAGTCTCTTTTGTCCAACGTATTCATGGACAAAAAAAATTCTGTTTTGTTTTGGTTACAACTTGCATGGAAGGTCTTTTTCCATCCTTTCATTTTCAATCTATTTATATCCTTGTGTCTAAGATGAGTCTCTTGTAAGCAGCATATAGCTGGATTATATTTCTTAATCCATTCTGCCAATCTGTATCTTTTAATTGATAAATTTAATCCATTAACATTCAAGTTATTACTGAAAAGGCATTTCTGGAATCCAGCATCTTATCTTTTGGATTTTATTTGTCAGATCTGTATATTCTTTTCCCTCTTTCTCTTTTTATCCATAAAATTATCCTTATTGGGACTTTCTAATTCCACACCGTCCTCTAGACCTTCCTCTCCTGTCTTTTTTTTTTTTTTCCAATGGCAGAATTTCCTTTAGTATTTCTTGCAGGTCTGGTCTCTTGTTGACAAATTCTTTCAGGATTTGTGTGCTGTGAAAGTTTTAATCTCTCCCTCAATTTTAAAGGACAATTTGTCTGGGTACAGAATTCTTGGCTGGAAGTCTTTCTCTTTCAGGATATGCCTTCTTGCCTCCATGGTGCCAATTGAGTAGTGTGAACTCAGTCTCATGTGGTTTCCCTTGTATATAATAGATTATTTTCCTCTTACTGCTTTCAGCATTTTCTGGTTCTTGTCAACATTTGACAGACTGATCAGTAAGTGTCTTGGGGAAGGCCTATTTGGAGGTCATTGAGCTTATTTAACTTGAATATTTATGCCCTTTATAAGGGTGGGAAGTTTTCCCCCATTATATCCTCAACTGCTCTTCCTAGCCCTTTTCTCCTCACTTCTCCTTCAGAGACACCAATGATTCTTATATTTGTTTGCTTTGTTTTGTCCCTCAGCTCCCTGAGATCCAATTCAAATTTTTCCACCTTTTTGCAATTTGCTGTTTTGAGTATTTGAAATCAGTTATCCTGTCCTCTAGATCACTTATTCTTTCTTCTGCCTCTTCAAATCTGCTGTGTGTGTCTCTAGTATGCTTTTTATTTGGTATACAGAATCTTTAATCTCTGTGATATCTGCTATTTTTCTGTTTGTTGTTTCAAATTCCTTTTTATGCTCTTCTATTGTCTACTTGATCTCTTTTATGTCACTAGGCATCCCATTTATTTTATTTAGCAGAGTTATATGAACATCTTTCATTAGTTGTTCCAATGTCTGTGTCTCCTCTGGTATTTTAATTTGTTCATTAAGCTGGGCTGTATCTGTCTGCATTGTGATATGCTTAGTGATGTTCTGTTGTTTTTGCCACATAAGTATCTTGATTGATTTACTTTGGAAATTGATTCTCCTTCAGTAGTCTAAAGCCTGGTGTTTGCAGGATGGCTGTGTAGCAGGACACAGGGCAGTGGCAGGGCACAACAGTGCACTGATGTGTTGCGGGGCAGGTATAGGCACAGGTTAAGGGTGCTGTGCTGGTGCTTGTGAACGTGGGTGTCCTGTGGCTGGGAGGATGTGGCTGTGCAGTTGCTTGGGTCTGGGATTTGTAACCTGTTAGTGCACTGCTCTAGGGTGTGGGCCATTTGTGTGCAGGTGCAGAGCTATGGCAGCCGGTCGGCATTATGCATGCATGGGCTGGGGGTGGATGTGACCATGTGTGCAGATTAGTGCTTTCCCAGAGCTATGGGTGTGACTGGGGGCCATGCGCATGCACTGTTCTAGGAGTGCCTAAACTGCTGTACCAGTGAGGAGAGCTGGGAGAGGTGGGGAGGCAGAGGGGTGGGAGCAGTGGTGGGGTGCTGTGCGACTGTATGGGCTGGGGGTGGGTGTAGACTGGACATGGAGGTAAGTGCTTGCAGACTTTATGCACTGGCGACTGCTTCCTGGTCCCCATCTCCCCATCCGTGCACTCCTCAGGGCTCCAGGTTTCTGATTTAGGCTCTCGTTCTCTGCTACTCAGTTCCTCAGCTTTTGCAAGCAGGGCTGCCGAAATAGAATATCTGGGCCTAGATCTGGAAACAGTTTCTCTCTTTGAACCTTTCTTAAGGCGCCAAAAGTCTCTGCTCTGCTGGGGCTCCAGAGATTGGGGCGTTCATCCCTTTGTCATCACCAAATTGTTACAAGGTCATGGTTTCTTTTGCCCGATGGACTCAATATCAATTCTGTGGGTGACCCTGACTGGCCAGAGCTGCGACCCTCCTCAAACATTCTTTCTTCATTGAGTTTTCACCCAAATTACATTGTATCTGTTCTCACTCCATGCTGGAAACTGGATGGGAGAGTCTTTTCAAGTCATCGGAATACCTTTCCCACCTTAAGGTACACCAGAATGTGAATCAATTTCTGGGTACTGTGAAATTTCTAAGAATCAACACTAAGTCAGACTGCCTGGGCTCTAATTGCAAGCCACCACTTACCAGCGGTGTAACTTTGGACAAATTATTTAAACTCTGTTCTTCAAATTTCTCATCAGTGAATTTGGAATTATTAACAACATTTGCTTTATAGGGGTTGTTGTGAGAGTCAAATAAAATGATACACATGAAGTCCTTAGAAAAATGCCTGACATATGTTAAGGGTAAACCAAATAAATATTAGCATATACTATTATTATCCTGAGGCTTTGCATGATCTAGAACTCTTGCAGTTTTTCCCAGCATGTGATAAGGTCAACAGAAGAGTTCAATAAAGGCAGAAGTGGGAACACCTTTAAAATTTCTTCTGAGTCACCCAGTGCACTCCTCCATCTGGAGCACAGTCTATATGACGATGTTGCCACCAGCAGAGGGCAGTGCCATTCTGCTCTCAGACTCCCCTACTTGGTTTGAGATTAGCATGTGTGTGTATTGAAAGCAAAAGATTGAGCTCGTCTCTAATTCGTGAGGTAAGACAACTGAATATCACTCAGGAGTCTGCCGCAGGAGGTTCAAGGACTAGATATACACCCAGTTAAGAGAACTGACTCTTGGAATGTGGCTCCATTTCAGGTCCCAGGACTGAATCTTCCATAAGCACAAGTGGGAAGAAGAATGGAGAAACTCCTGGGAGTGCTGTTGGTGATTTTATGGCTTCAACTGGCCAGTGAGTTGGGGGCTATTGATGATGGGAACAGGGAGACCAAAGTTCAGAGCCTCAAAGACTGAGAGGTAAAGCATTCTTGTTAGTCTGGAAATGCATAGAAGATTAGGGAAGGGTATGCAAACACCAGAGAGTGGAAATTCAACAACTGACTGCTGGTCTCTGTCCTTTTGTTTCTGCCTAGGGGTGAACAGCCAAGTAGAACAGAATCCCCAGGACATGATCATCCAGGAGGGTGAAAATGCCATCATGAACTGCAGTTACAAAACTAGTATAGACAACTTATGGTGGTATAGACAAGATTCAGGTAGAGGCCTTTCCTCACTGATTTTAATACATCCAAATGAGAGGCAGAGACATAGTGGAAGACTGAGAGCCATGCTGGATCCCTCTACCAAACTCAGTTCCCTGATCATCACGGCTTCCCAGACTGCAGATGCCACTGCTTACTTCTGTGCTGTGGATGCACAGTGTTCACCAGGCACCTGCAGCTCCTACCCAAACCCTGCCCGAGATAGTTCTCAGAAGTCCTGGTTGTGGGTAGAGGTAGTGGTTATGTCCTCCAATGAAGGAGAGTCTATCTATAGTTGGTAACATGAAAGGGACATACTCTCAAACCGCTGATATTTTAGAAGCATTCTTGGGTGGGGCATAGAGTTCTAGATTTGGAGTGGAATAGAAATTTCAGGTTCACTTCTTCCAATATTGACTATCTGGCCTTAGGCAACCTTTGATTTCCTCACCAGAAATGAAGGATTTGGTTTGATGAGCTGAAAATATCCCTAAAGTTCTAATTTTCTTAAATTGAAACAACAACAACAAAGGAAACAATGAACATTTGCTGAAGATAAGGATGGAGTGCCCAGTTTTAGAAGGTCTCCTCTGTCCTATATGTGGCCTGTTTGAGATACAGGTGGGTCTTTGAGATGCACAAGGTAATTCTTACATTCTCTAATTTCTATATAGGAAACAGAAAATTCATTAGGTATTGGAATTAAATGAGGTCTTTGGATTCTTTCAACCTCACCTTTTATTTTACAGCTGAGGGGGTGAAATTGTTGTATTATGGAAAGACCCTAAACTCTAGAGAATAAGGATGTGGATCTCAACCTATATTGCTTGTATTGTTGTATTATTTGTCCATTCTGCAATGCATTTGAGCCAATAAAAACACATACAGACTACAGAATAAAATACATCAATGAGGGAATTCTAGTAAATGAAAAAGAAAATTTGCAGGGAAATATAGCAATGAATAAAATTGACTGTCAGAGAATACTACTGTATGAGCCTTAGGAATGATTAAAAGTAAGGCAAAGTTTGCATCTAACATTTATAATTATCAGACCCATTAAAAGCATATATTTTCTGCTGTTATTGAATGAAAATTATAGTGTAAATTGCCTAGAATTCCTGTTAATGATATCCAAAATTGTACAAAGAGAACCTTGTACTGTGGATGGCAAT
Source organism: Myrmecophaga tridactyla (assembly GCA_004026745.1). Taxonomy (NCBI): domain Eukaryota; kingdom Metazoa; phylum Chordata; class Mammalia; order Pilosa; family Myrmecophagidae; genus Myrmecophaga; species Myrmecophaga tridactyla. Next base: position 3,021 of record PVIY010048243.1, on the reverse strand, counting down.
GATACATGAGATTTAGGTATTGTCAGCATGTTGTACCCTTAAAAACTCATAATCTTCATTTAATTCTTTCCCAAGAAATAAAACTTCATGAAAAATTGAAAAATGTTTAAAAAACATCCATGACAATGTAATATTGAATTCAAAAAATGATAAAAAAATCTTAATATTGAAGAAGTTTTTAATATTTAAATGTAATGTGCTATAATATATGAGAGACCTATTTCTGAAAATTTCTTATTTCATAAAATCATCTCTGGATTTTAAGAAACATTGAGATGTTTGCAAAGAAATGAGAAAATACATTCAACATACTATGAGCAAAATAAAAACCATTATATTATTTATAGCATTACTGTGAGGAGTTGCTGCAAAGATGTGTAGTGAGAACACAGGTCAAGGGCACAAGAGAAAATTTCATGGCACAAAGAGCTCAGAAATGGCAAATAGTCCCTGTGTCACACAGCACAGAGGGTTCAAAGAGCAGGGGAAGAAGCCCCATCTTGTCCAGTCCCCAGGGAGGCCCAAACGCCTCCAGATGAAGGTCAATAGATGGCAGCTTTGTAAACCCCACCTTCTGTGGGGAAGAGAGACAAATCTAAACTGTGTGAGGATGGTTTTTATTCACCTCGGGGAGAGGAGGCCCTGCCACTAAGAATTCCTGTTCTGATGAGTATCTGGGTCTATTTGATCCTGGCTTCCCTGTTCAGGTCTGGCTGGGCCTTTTCATTAGAATCCACATCTCCCTGTGTTATAGAATGGCACACAATAGGGAAGGAGGTGGGTGTAGTAGAAGGCCAGAAGCCGGCTGCTTAGTTCTTCTTTGGTTTCTCCAGAGAATGACGTGGGGGTAGGTGAGGGCTGGGTGACAGCCATTTAACAGGCATCTTTGATTTTGAGAACAATTACCCTAATGATGTGTTATGGGAAGCTAGGCTTATAAAAGTGGTTTCCTTAATTAAAGGAATTATGTTTAAAATTGTTAATGTTTTATCTGTGCACACACATTTTAATATTCAGTATGTGTTAGGGATAAAATTAGGAAAAGAACATTTTTAAAAAAAGGATTCTGCCCGTACTCTGATCATGTCATCAACAAATTTATAATCATCTAATCTTTCTTAAGTGTATGTTTTTTCATTAGAACTAAATTTTAAGTACCTTGAAGGTAAATTTGCTACACTGTTTTCTTATTATTCAGTACTCTCTAGTAAAGTTAAAGACTCATGATAAGTGCTTACCTAAGGTATATCGATTGAGCAAACTTCCTGCTAGGAGATCATTTAAATGGTCTTAAATTTCGATCAAGGTTTTATCCTCTAGTGAGGCTCAATGGACCCTGAATGCAGTGAAATTTGCCTGTGGTTTTTTGATGATAATCAAGTGCTTGGATTATATATTAAAGTACTTTATTGGGTAACAATGAGGTTTCATTGTATTACATTGGTTATCCCCTTTGGAGGAAAAAAATCATTTCCATTTCTTATGTAGAGAAGAGGAATTATGATAGAAGTAATGTTTGTTTCAATATTTAGCTGGACATCATAATACTATCCTCTTGTTTCCCCTCCGAAAGTTTAGCAGTGCTGTGAACCTGCATTAAGATGACCTAGCATTCATGGAGTTACCCTGACTGTGGCAGGTCATGAGCTGTGGTTTGATGATTTTCATCATTACTAATAGCATCATATATTATGGGAGAGCCAAATCCTGCCCCTATCAATAATCTGTAGATTCCAGGTCAATGTATTTGCTGTTTCAAAGATGATGAAGACTCATATTTAGTAGGATAACTGGTCATTTCTAAAATATCCTGAATGATTGCACTAGAGACCCAACCTAGTCCTTAAGAGTCAATTCTCATTTATCACACCATGAGGTGGTTTAATGTCACATTAACTGAATATTCTTACCTCAACACTGTGCTTCAGTCATTTTCATCTGCTTTTTCATTTTTGACAATGCCAAGGAACTCACCACATTTATATCCGCTGATTCTTCTGTCTCGAACCCTTCCTCTCCCAACTCCAAACTCCTTGCAAAGCTTGTTCATTCTCATCCTTCAGATCTCAGCTCAAATATTATGAGCTGGAAGAGAGGCAATCATCAGCAATCTGGTTGGATGGTGGTGTATCATCAAAATGTCAATCAAGAACCTGGATGCCTTCTTTCTCCACAAGATCAATGTCCTAAATTGCTTCCTCATACTCTTACTGTTATGGTAACTTCATACTTCTTAAATTCCTCTATAAGTTTGTTTAAGGTTGCATTGATTGGATTGTATTACATCTTCATACACTGAGAATCCCAACAAATATTATTATTTTCCTTATGAACAGCTGTCTGTATTTTATGAAACTTAAGAGGAAGAAAAGAAGTCTCATATATTCACCAAATATTTACCATTTCTGGAGCTCTTCCTTCATTCCTGAAGAAACAAGTTTTCCTTTCCTCCAAGAGAATGTGTCTGAAATGATGTATTTCACTTAAACTTTGGAAAGTTTTCTAAACCACCCCCAAATTTCTGAATTCTGAAGCATATCTAGACCTAAGGCATGGTGCAACTTTTGAAAAACTATGTCTTTGCAGGACCTACAACTAGGCTGTATTGTTCACAAATTTTTCCATTTCTACTATTTCTGAATTTTAACTCTTTTTTAAATGGGCCATGCATTGTGGCATTCTAGAATGCCTTTAGAGACACTTTAACATTTCTCACCGTCAATATATTTCTTAGACTTCTGTGAACACGCAAAAAAGGAGAGAATTCTATTTCTGGTTTTACTCTTATTTGACTTTGTGGTGCTGCATCTACCACCACAGAGGACTGGAGAATCCTTTTGTATTATTCCAGGTTAGAGCAAACAGAACAATTCCAAGGCATCAGACAATTCCATGTCCTTTGCTTTTTGTTCCATGGACTTTGACAATTGCCAGCAACTGAGAGGAGTGAAATAAACACTAGAATGAAAACCAGTAGTAATTGTTCCTTGTAGCATATTTGTAAAGATTTTTTTCATTTCT
>PVIY010048242.1:0-17409 GCA_004026745.1 Myrmecophaga tridactyla | reverse complement strand
CCTCTGACATTCTGATTATTAAATGTCTTGGAGTATGTCTATTTGGATCTATTCTCTTTGGGGTACGCTGCACTTCTTGGATCTGTAATTTTAAGTCTTTCGTAAGAGTTGGGAAATTTTCAGTGATAATTTCCTCCATTAGTTTTTCTCCTCCTTTTCCCTTCTCTTCTCCTTCTGGGACACCCACAACACGTATATTCGTGCGCTTCATATTGTCTTTCAATTCCCTGAGTCCCTGCTCATATTTTTCCATTTTTTCCCTATAGTTTCTGTTTCTTGTCAGATTTCAGATGTTCCATCCTCCAGTTTAGAAATCCTATGTTCTGTCTCTCGAAATCTACCATTGTAGGTTTCCATTGTTTTTTTCATCTCTTCTACTATGTCTTTCATTCCCATAAGTTCTGTGATTTGTTTTTTCAGACTTTCAGTTTCTTCTTTTTGTTCTTTCCTTGCCTTTTTTATATCCTCCCTCAATTCATTGATTTGGCTTTTGATGAGGTTTTCCATGTCTGTTCATACATTCTGAATTAATTGTTTCAGCTCCTGTATGTCATTTGAATTATTGGTTTGTTCCTTTGACTGGGCCATCTCTTTAATTTTCCTAGTGTGATTTGTTATTTTTTGCTGGTGTCTAGGCATTTAATTACCTTAATTAGTTTATTCTGGAGATTGCTTTCACTTCTTTTACGTAGGGTTTTCTTGCTGGATGAATTTGTTGTCTGTCTGTTCTTTGACATTCTGTTCAGCTTTATCTGGACCTTTAGCTTAAGTTTTGTTTATCAGAGGAGAATCTTTCAGTTCTTGTTTTCTTGTTTCTTGCCCTGCTTGTGTGGTGCCTTTCCCCCCCACACACACTTAGGAGGGTCTACTTAGATATTATAGACCCCAGTCAGATTTTCCCAGACCAAACTGGCCTCCTATCAGGAGGAAAGAGTCACCTGTGTCGGTTTTCCCTGAGGGTGAGACCCAGCAGGTTGAAAGACTTACCTGTGAAGTCTCTGGACTCTGTTTTTCTTATCCTGCCCTGTGTGTGGCGCTTGTCTGACTGCAGGTCCCACCAGCATAAGATGATGCAGTACCTTTAACTTTGGTGGACTCTCCCTGCTGGGGGCGTGGTGGAGACGGAGGAGAGGTTGTAGGCTGGTTTTAATGGCTTCAAATTACCAAGCCCTGGGATCTGAATTCCTTGAGGGAGGGATTCCACCTGAGTTGCGCTTCATCCCTCCCCTGGGGAAGGCATGCAAAAACTTTTTATTCACTGTTCAGATCACTCTGGGATTTATTGGGGCATCACTCTGGAAAAACCTACAAAATTTCATGCCCTACTCAAGGTTCCATGTACTTATGGTGTTCAATTAAGCTGTCCACATAAGTTATATTAGGAAATGCACTAGTCAGAATATAAATTTTGTACCAAATAAATATTTTTTGCTTTAGTCTCACACATAAGTTAAAGTTTTAACATATTAATTACCATCTATTTTTAACACCCTTTGCTCTTCCTCATGTAAAAACATTTTTAAATTTGTACAAATAGTTATGAGCATTATACACTCTAGGCATTCCTAGGTTATATCATCTCAGTCTTTATCATCTATCTTTCCTTCTGATTTCATTTCACACATGATTCTTGAGCACTTGAAGTGACTTGTGGCTAGTGTGACTGAGGAGCTGGGTGTTACATTTTATTTAAGTTTAACACTTTAAATTTAAATAACCATGTGTGGCTAGTGTCTACCATATTGGAAATTGCAAATCTAGGTGATAAACTATAACTCTCCCTGAATTAATTTTAACTATTTTAAAGTAATTTTAAACTACCTAGAAAAGTTACAAGAATAACACAATGAACTATATACTCTACATCCAGATTTCCCAACTGTTAACATTTTGCTACATTTGCTTTATAATGTTATTTATTCACCTCCTCTCCCCCTCTTCCCTCTTTCTCTTTCTGAGCTATCTATTGATCTCCATCCTGAACCATTTGAGAGTAAGTTGCAGGCATGATGCCCCTTTGCTGCTTAATGCTTCCATGAGTATTTTGTAAGGCTAAGGACATTCTCTTACATAACCACAATACAACAACCAAAATCAGGACATTACCAGGGATGCACTGCTTTTATGCTGTTATGTAATCCAGTGGTTCTCAAAGTGTGGTGCCAGACTGGCAGCATCAATAACACTTAGGAACTTGTTAGAAAAACAGATCCTTAGGCCGCATCTCAAAAATACTGAATCAGAAATTCTGGGGTTGGGACCCCCATCAGTCTGTGTTTTCACAAGCCACCCAGAAATTTCTGTGGCTTACTCAAGTTTGAAAACCACCATCCATTCCACAGTCTATATTAAAATTCCACCAGTTGGGCGGCTGCCGTGGCTCAGCAGGCAGAGCTCCGACCTGCCGTGCTGGAGGTCTGGAGTTCGATCCCTGGTGCCTCCTGCCCATATGCAAATTAAAAAAAAAAAAAAATTCCACCAGTTGTCCCAATTATGTCTTTAGAAAGGACATTTCTGTAAGAATGTGTTTTTTTTTTCTGGTTCATAATCCAGTCCAGGATCATCTGTGTTGATTTTTAAATGATGGGTAGTTTCCCTGGGTGTCCTGCCCTCTTGGCGGGAAGTGTTGCCATGGTAACGGCTGCCGAAGCAGGGCCAGGAGAACAGCTGCGGGGCTTCCCGGGCTCTGCGCAGCCGAGCTGCTGGGCTGCCCCTCCCTGGCTCCAGCGCATGATGTGCGTGCAGATCGCTTTGTTCTTGTTGTTAACAGAGATATTTTTCATCTTCAGACCCAAATTTTCTCTTAACTCACACAGACCTGACATTATCCCTCTTTTACTAAGGTAAAGTAATAATATTGGAAATGGCAGGTGGCAAAACTTGCAGTTCATACAAAGATGCTATCTCCGTTGAAATGCCTGATCTTTTTATCTCCAGGTTCACTCCTCCGTAATTTAATTTGAGACCTGGCAAGATTGAAATGTATAAATGCATCTGAGAGGTCGCTACGTGTAGTATTGAACTGCATGGACCCATCACACCAGATTATGAGTATAAAAAGCAAACAACCAAACTCTCACGGCTTCCTGCCAAGCTCTAACTAAATCTTTGAAGGGAATAGTTCTAAACCTACTAAAGTGGCAGAATATTTCAAATATCGGCATCTTCTTCTTTGTGTCCACCCCCAGGGGAAATGGAACTACTTCCTGGTCCCTATTGTCTGAAGTTTCACACCTCCTCACCTTGGCTTAGGCTATTCGCTTTCAGAATGCCTTTCCCTTCCTCCCAGCCACACATTTTCAAACCCTGCCATCCTCCCAGGCCTAGCTGAATTACAATGATATCTCCTCTACAAAGACCTCCATGCTATCTTGTCTGGAGATCACAATCCCCACCCTAGCCCCTCATAGCATTTTTTCTCACAGAACACACTCAGCACATTAAACAATGTACAAACCATGCCAGACTCTCAATATATGAGATAAATATTTTTCTGATTCATTTTTGTATCACATCCTAGACCTACACAGGGCCCCACAAGGAAGTTCACCCCCAATCATTTCTTTTTTTGATAAGTGAATTCTTAACCATTTGCTTCCAACTGCCTCCTACATCATTTCAGTAAAAGATAAAACCCTGGCTTCTTCCATTTGTTATACTTGCCCAAAGCATTTTGTCCTGCCTGCTTTTGTTAGTACAGCTAAAAATTTTCTGCACTAGAGGCCTGTGAGTAGAGCCTCTTACCTCAAACTAAACTGTACCCTTAAACTGCACCCTTCCCATGACACCTGTCCTGTTCTCCTTTGTATTTTAGTCATTGATATAAGTGACTCATTTATCCTACTGGACAAGTTGATTAAAGACACATTATCATCCTTTGTCTGAAGGTTTTCCTTTCAGATGAAGATGGACGTCCCTAGAAACTGGGGATCAAATTAGTGGACTTGATACAGAACAGGTGAGATCACATGATCAGTTTTCTGCAGGGAAGAAAGAGAGAAAAGAGAGAGAAAAAACACATGACTATCTCCAAGGGCAAAAAAGTAGGAAAGGTTAGACATTTCTTGCTTGGTGATATTAACATAGTTAAGCAGAAATTATATAATAGAAAAAGTAGTTCTCAAACCTGGCTGTACATTAGAATCACCTGGAGAGCTTTCAAAACTCATGCTGCCTAAGGCTCAACCCAGAGATTCTGATTTAATTGCTCTAGGGTATGGTGCAGGTATCACAAAGTTTGAAAGCTCTCCAGGTGGTTCTAAGGTGCACCAAGTCCAGGAACTGCAAAAAAAAAAAAGAGACTGGCTAGTGTTGAAGCAGAAAAGTGGGGTCTTGGAGGAAAATGTGTCAGTGTATTTGGAGCACTGAGCATAGATGAGGTCCAGGCTTGAGAACGGAGGTCTGGTGCTGGTAGTGGGTGCAGTTTTATGCTCAGACCACCTTGCTTGTTGCCATTATTCATGGAAATCACCCCCTTGCTCTCCTTACTTCCAGAGCACCCTTCTGATTCCAGTTCATCTCTTTACATATGCCTCTTCTACCAGGAAGAAGTGTGCTGGCTAAATCAACATGAGCTCCCTGTCCCTTTGGCATGTCTGTTTCTTATTGCATATGAATACATTGGGATTTTGTTTCATTTATTGGTTCCTTATGAGCTAGAAGTTCACAAAGGCAGTAGTAGTCAAGAGTCTTTCAAAAAGCCATTACTGAGCCCTAACTCAGATCCCGTTGTAGGGATAATGTGGAGTAACAGGGCGATAATGTGTCTTTAATGAACGTGTCCAGTAGGATAAGTGAGTCACTTATATCAATGGCTAAAATACAAAGGAGAACAGGACAGGTGTCATGGGAAGGGTGCAGTTTAAGGGTGCACTTTAGTTTGAGGTAAGAGGCTAGAGAAATGATTTCCAACTGGGAGAATCATGGAGGGGCTGGCACTACGTCTGCACTCAATGGATGGGAAGGATTTGGTGATGTGAAAGTATGGCGAGGCCATTTCAGTTAAAGGAAGATAACATGATAAGAGGCTCAGAGGTGGTAAAAAGGGTTGTGATTTAGGAACCTAACACTTCCTTTTAATTGCACTGTGTTTGCAGTTAAACACATCCCCCTACTGTTAACAATTTGCATAACCATAGTCCAGGTATCAAAAACAGGAGACTTAATATTTTACCATGTTTTCCTCTTAGTGCCTCTGTCCCTCCTTCTGTCCTGGACTGGATCCTACATTTATTTGTCATATCTCCTTACTATCATCCCATTTGTGATAGCTTCCCTTTCCTCCCTTGTTTTTTGTGACCTTGACATTTCTGGTTTATGGTGGTAACTTAGTGTGTAGACTGCCCCTCAATTTGGGTCTGACTGTGTTTTGTCCTGGTTAGATTGAAGTTCTGCATTCTGGGCAAGGACACAGCAGAAGGGGTTGTGTGTGTCCTCACTTCACATCCAGGGTACATGATATTATGACTTTTACTGGGGATGTTAACTTTGATCACTTGTTTAAACAAGTTATCTGTAAAGTTACTACTTCTCTCTTTGTAATCGGTGAATATCTTAGGAAGATACTTTGAGACTATACTAAAATCCTTTTTCTCCTCAAATTTCTACCCACTGATCTTACCATCAATAAGGGGAAGTTGCCTGCAGCAATTTTTACTGCGCTGTTTGCCTAAGGATGATTTTATATTTCCCTTACTTCTTCTGCATTTACTAATTGGAATTATCCTGTAAGGAATAGCTGTCCCTTCTCTTCCACTTATGTATTTGTTTAATTATTTATTTATATCAGTATATACTCATGGATATATATTTTGTTCTGGGGGTTATAATCTGATGCTGCTAATGTTTATTTTGCTCAAATTGTTCCAGCTTTAGCTATAGGGCTCACATGTCCTTTTTACATGCCCCTATTCTTTTCAAAGCAGAAGTGGGTTCTTACTGATGACTCTTATTTTACAAATGAGGACCCAGGACTCCGGAGAGGTGGGGTTATTTTCTGGCAGTCACATGACTGGAGCATGTTGGATTTGCTCTAAGGCAGGACCAGGGGATTGGGGGAAGCTGCCTTTTTTTCTCGGTTTATTCACACTTATATTCTGTATCTTTATCTCTGTTTCTATATTACATACACATAACACACAAACACATGCATATCTCTATGTATTCGATACATGTCTTAATATAATGATGATACTAATTATTTGATGTTCTGTCAAATAGGAGACCAGATAGAGTTTGATATACTGAAAAGTGCGTGGGCTTTGGCATCAGACTGACATCTGTTGAAATCTTGGTCCTTTTTGTTGGGCAAGTAATTTCATTTCTCTGACCCTTTTCCTGATCTTAAAATAGTATAACACTACTGTGCCAAAGACCCAGGTTCGATTCCTGGAGCCTGCCCAAGCAAAAAAAAAAAGTATAACAGCACCTATTTTGTTTGGCTTTTGTAGGGATAGAATATGATGAATGTTGAAAAAGTGGCTATCAGAGTTTTGTGCATAGTAGACCCTAGATAATGTAACTATTTTTATTATAATAGTTCATCACGTTATTTCGTTGATAAACTCCCAGCCCCCAAATGTTTTTTTTCTAGAAGGCAAGCTAATTTTACATCTTCAGGTTTCTAGCTTGTTGCCTTTAATATGAGGATTCAGATTCACAGAAGGCAGAAGGAGGAAACATGCAAATTCTTAAACAGTGATGGTTCTGATAGCAATTTTCAGGCAAGAATTTTTCAAGGGACTGTTTGTACTCTGAAAAACACAAACTGAAATTTTAACTTGTTTTTCTTGTTTATGTGAAACTAAAGAAACCGAGTAGGTAGGTTGAATTTTACAATCTTGATACTCCAGTGGGTGTCAATAGACCTTTCTTTAACCTTTTTTTTAAATTGTGAAATATAACATATATACAGCAAAGCAATACATTTCCAAATACATTTTAACAAGTAGTTATAGAACAGATTTTAAAGTTTGGTATGGGTTACAGTTCCACGATTTTTTGGTTTTTCTCCTAGCTGCTTTCAAGACACTAGAGACCAACAGAAATATCAATTTAATGATTCAGCAGTCATACTCATGTATTAAATCCTATCTTCTCTATTATGCTCCTCCCTCTCTTTAAGGAACATATATACATAAAAGCAATAAATCTCAAAGTACATCGCAACAATTAGTTGTAGAAAAGATTTCAGAGTTTGGTATGGGCTATAATTCCACAAATTTTAGGTTTTATTTCTAGCTGCTCTAAGGTACTAGAGGCTAAAAAGAAATATCAGTAAAATAATTCACCACTCATACTCATTTGTTAAACTTTCCTTTCTCTGTATAACTTTACCATCATCTTTGATCTTTCTCCCACTCTTTAGGAGTATTTTGGCTATTCCCACTTTAACTTTTTCATGTTGGAAGGGACTGTCAATAAAATGGGATGGGGGTGGGTAGAACTAGTTGATGTTCTGGAAGGGCTGGTCCCTCTGCATTTCAGAACTTGTCCAGGGACCCATCTGGAGATTGTAGGATTTGGAGAGTTACCTTAGTGCATGGAACCTTTGTAGAAGCTAATATAATGCCCTAGGTATTCTTTAGGATTGGCAGGAAAGGTCCTGGTTGGGTTTTGGCAAGTTATGAAAGGTAGCAGTGTCTAACTGAAGTATGTGTAAGATGGCCTCCAGTGTAGCCTCTCGACTCTATTTGAACTCTCTTAGCCACTGATTATTAGTTACACTTCTTTTCCCCCTTTTGGTCAAGATGGCATTGTTGATCCCATGGTACCAGTGCCAGACTCATCCCTGAGAGTCATCTCCCACGCCTCCAGGAAGACTTTCACCCCTGGATGTCCCACATATTGGTGTGCGTAATGGTTTTACTTACAGAGTTGCACATCTGAGCAACAAAAGAAGTCCTCCGGAGGGGACTCTTAGGCATACCCATAGGTAGGCTAAGCTTCTCTGCTCTGTACATAAGATTCACAAGAGCAAGCCTCAAGATCAAGGGCTTGGCCTATTGATTTGGGTGTCCCTATGGTAAAGTTTAATAGTTTCATAATTTTTCTCCCATCCTTCCAGGGACTTTGCAGTACTTTTTGATTATCTGCTTAATATACTCTGGGATGTATCTGGGCATTACATTAAGCTATACAGGATTCAAGGCTCTCATTCTTATTCTAGGCTCCCAGTATTTGGACTGTTTACATGAGCTATCCAGACAGGATGAGTTGGATTATGTGCTACAGAAAACCTAGGTACTGGGTATAATAAAACTTTGTTCCTTTGGTCTCAAAGAGTAGGTAAAGTTCTAAAATATAGACAATGTCTTCCTTACCTGTGTATTCTGAATTACCTTAATCCTGACCCAATCAGCTTCATTCTTATCTCTGAATACCAGGTTATACATATATAAAACAGCCCTTCAAAATCCAGAAATAACAATTACCACTGCAGACTAAATATGACTGCTATAAGAAACTACAATCTAGGCCCCAGTTTTCTTGTAAGTATTTTTTAAATGAGATCTTTTGTTTCTGGCTTATTTTGCCTCAGTAAATGCCCCCCCATTTTTGTAGCAGCACTGTGTTCAATCATTTATTTACACCATTGTTCACCAGATTAACTTCTCAGTCAGTGCATCTTTCAGCCACCTCCATTTACTGGGCTTCATGTATAATGTCCAAAGTCAACAGTCCATCAACACTCTCAATTTTAGATAACTTCATTGTTCCCAAGAGAAAGATAGCCAATAAACACACTCTCATGAAATAAAAAATCCAAACCTCCTTTTAACTCTTGTCCTTCCCCCATTATGTATCCCTGGTACTGCTGTGGTACTGTTGATGTTTTCCAGTTAAACATAGCCCAGAGCGTGCAATATCACTTTCCCTGCTGTCCTCTGAAATTATACACTCTTTGTACAAGATTCATATCTTTGCAGTAGTTCATGCAAAAACTTATTTATATTTGTATTGTTAATTGGTTGGACACATGAGTCTATACAACACAAATTGATCATTTTCACCTTCAATATGGCAGTATTACTTATAGACCCAACTAGTGAGCTGCCTTCACATCTGTCTATTCCCTTACAATTAAGTTCAACCTCATTAGCAAACCCATCTCAAGCTTCTGTGTATCTCTAGGTCCCCTATATTCTGTATTATAAGCCTCTGATTTTACCTTTACCATGGTTATAAAAGTGGAATCATACAGTATCTGTCCTTTTGTGTCTGGTTTATTTCACTCAGCATTATGTCCTCAGGGCTCATCTATCTTGTCATGTGATTCAGGATGTCATTTTGTCTCATGGCTGCATAATATTCCAATGCAGGTAAACACCACATTTTGTTCATCCACTCTTCTGTTGATGGCCACTTGTTGTAGTTTGCTAGCTGCCAGAATGCAACACACCAGAGACGGATTGGCTTTTAATAAAAGGGGATTTATTTTGTTAGTTCTTCAGAGGAAAGGCAGCTAACTTCCCACTTAGGTTCCTTCTTACGTGGAAGGCACAGGATGGTCTCTGCTGGCCTTCTCTCCAGGTCTTTGGGTTCTAACAACTGTCCCCGGAGTAATTCCTTTCTGCATCTCCAAAAGCCTGGGCTGAGCTGTGAGTGCCGAGATGAGGTATGCTGAGCAGCTTGGGCTGTGCTACGTTGCGCTCTCTCATTTAAGCACCAGCCAATTAAGTCAAACGTCATTCATTGCAGCAGGCACGCCTCCTAACTGACTGCAGGTGTAATTAGCAACAGATGAGGTTCACATACCATTGGCTCATGTCCGCAGCAACAAAATTAGGTACGTTCACCTGGCCAAGTTGACAACTGACTCTAACTACCACACCATCTTTTAGCAATTGTGAATAGTGCTGCTGTGAACATCGAAGTGAAAACCTCTGTTTGTGTCACTGCTTTCAGATCTTCTGGGTTATATACTGAGTAGTGGTTTTGCTGGGTCATGGGGCAAATTGATATTTAGTTTTCTGAGGAAACTCTAGACTGTCTTCCATAGTGGCTGTACCATTATACATTGCAACCAGCAGTGCATAAGTCCCAATTTCTGCACATCTTCTCCAATATTTGTAGTTTCCTGTTTGTTTAATAGCAGTCATTCTTATAGTTGTGAGGAGATAGTCTTGATCTGCGTTTCCTTTATAGGAGCTTAATGGTATTGGTCCTTATGTTTAGGTGGTTGATCCGATTTAAGTTACTTTTTGTATAGGGTGTAAAGTAAAAGTCCTCTTTCATTCTTCTAGCTGTTGGTATCCAGTTCTCTGATGCCCGTTTATTGAAAAGACTATTTTGTACCAGTTCAGTGGATTTGGGAGCCTTGTTGAAGATCAATTGACCATAGATTTAGTATTGTGTTTCTGCACTCTCAAATTGATTCCATTGGTCAATACTTCTATCTTTATGCCAGTACCATGATGTTTTTTTTTTGGATTCAAGTGAGAGGCTTTTAATAGATTTAGAATTGAAGAGCTCCATATTCAGGATTTATTTATCACCTAACATATCAACGTTCAGAAAGCCTGACTAAAAGAAGCCAAACCAAAAACCAGCCTACTCAGCATTAACACGCACTTCTTTTCTTCTATTAGAATTTTACTTTAAATATTGAAAAGAGAAAAAAAACAAAACCTAATAGGTTAAAACAAGTCAAACACGCACTCTACACAGATAAAGCCTTTACAAAGGTCAACTGAAGTAATCCAGAGCTAAAACTGAATTGTGCAGATTTTCAATGTAGTCGCCAAGCAGTTATATAACACAAACAAAAATCAGTTATATACATACTAGACAAGCCCTCTAAGAAATGTTGCAGGAAGCATTAACCTTTGTTTTGTGCCATCCTGAAAGCTTGCACACTTTATTTTTCAGACATTTTTCATAATGTTTGTTCTCTACCATGTAGTAATGCTTTGGTACTATTCATATAGGATCACTTATCCTGAAGGCTTGCCATTTCCCCAAGAGGAGCTTTGATACTGCTTTAGAAGTCACATATAAATTATAATCTTTATCAAATATTAACATGGAGGTGACACAGAATGCAACATATACAGTCAAGTTACCTCTCTGTAGATTTAGTAATTACTTTTTCTTTCAAGGTATTTACACCGGAACGCTTAGTTTGTCCTGTTTAATATTCAGTGGTACAGGTTTGAATAATTAGAATCTTGGCAAGACCTTAGTATTTCAAAATTGTTGACAAATACCTCTAGGGGCAAGTCCATATTATTGAATTATGACAAATTTACTATTATGACAGAAAACAAGTGTTGCCAGCCATCTTAAAAAATGCCCCAACCACAGCTTCTCAATATAGAAAAAACTGAAACTACATATGGTTTATCATACAGCAAATTCCATCTCTGTCCCTTGAAATTCCCCTAATTTCATTCATTAGAAGGGGATGTAAGAAAAGACTTAAGGAGCATGTTACAGCAGCACTCACCTTTCCTATGATATACTCAGCATCTTAAATATTATATACACTTCTCTTTTTCTTTTAGTATGCTAGACACTGGCTTCAGAGTTTGTGGAACTGGGGGGAAAAATAACCCATGCAAAACCATTCTAGACAATTGTCTTTTGGCAGAATAACAAGTATCCAAGTTAAAAATAGGAGGATCACTTTGTTCCTTTGTTGTCTTTCCAAGAAAAAAAAAATTTTTTTTGTTCCCATTCTACATATAAAGCTCAGTCACCACTCCTGAGTGGAGAAGGGTAGAGGCTCTGGCCCCTGCTTCTCCGGCTTCTCAGCAGCTATTTTCTTATTGCTGCAGCAAGGCTTGAATAGGTGTGTGTTAATAAGGACTTCCCCCAAATAGCCTTTATGGATTATCCCACAACATATTTTCTGTCTTTTCCAGTATGTGAGCTCTAAAAAGGAAAAGATGGGTGTCCTTTTAGAGCTAGAAGCCATCTCAGTATCTGAGCCATCATCAGACTGGTTACCGTAACAAGGAGACTGGGCTGGGGAGGCACTTGAGGTGCTACTGTGAGCATCAGAATTGTGATGTTTAAATTCTTTCTGCAGTTTACTAATCTGGTTGCTTTTTATCCTGTTTCCAGATAGAGTTTTCACTTTCTTTGGTTTCAATGTAGTCTTTAGACTGGGTCCTACCCTTGCATCTACCACAATTCCAGTTTTTTGTTTGTTTGTTTGTTTGTTTTATCCTGCTGGCAGCTTCTTCCACCTTTTCACAAGCAAAACACAGACTTTGTAGATATCTCCTGAATGAGTCTCATGCAACCCAAAAGAGCTCTGGAAGTCATTTTCACAGTGTTTACTGTCAGTGACTTGAGAACTGGAGGGTTTAGCCCTGCAAATACAAATAGAGCAGCCCTCTATACTTCGATATATCTTTGGCTTGTGAAAATCAAATGGCTTTTCTTCTGGGCAACAGTCTTCCAAAAGCAGCCATTCCACACGCAATAACGTTCCCAAGGTGCAGAGTGCACGCTGGGCAGCCCCTCTCCGGTCAGTCTCTCCTCCTCAACTTACTTGTCTAGAAAGGTCGTCTCCTGCAGTTCTGCAGTTGCTACCGCTGGTCAGGAAGGTATAGATTCTGCTTTCCAGTACTGTGCTGTTTTGACCACCATGGCTTTATAATAAATTTTAAAATCAGGGAGTGTTAATCCTCCCACTTCATTCTTCTTTTTTAGGATCCTTTTAGCTATTCAGGTTTCTTTCCATTCCAGATGAATTTGGTAACTAGCCTTCCCAAGTCTTCAAAGTAGGTTGATGGAATTTTGATTGGTACTACGTTGAATCTGTAGATCAAATGGGTAGAATTGACATCATAACTACAATTTAGCCTTCCTATCCATGAGCATGGAATGTCTTTCCACCTATTTAGATCTTTTATTTCTTTTAACAATGTTATATAGTTCTTTGTGTACAAGTCCTTTATAGCACTAGTTAAGTTCATTCATAGATACTTGATTCTTTAATTTGCTATTTTGAATGGAATTTTTTCCTTAATTGACTCCTCAATTAGGTCATTGCTTGTGTATAGAAACATTACTGATTTTTGCACATTAATAGTATAACTTGCCACCTTGCTGAATTTATTAGCTCAAGTAACTTTGTTGTAGATTTCTCAGGATTTGCCAACTACAGTATGATGTCATCTGCAAATAATGAAAGCACTTCTTCCTTTCCAATTTGGATGCCTTTTATTCCTTTTTCTTGTCTGATTGCTCTCGCTAGAACTTCTAGTACAATGTTGAATAATAGTGGTGACAATGGTCATCCTTGTCTCATTCCTGATCTTAGGGGGAAAACTTTCAGCCTCTCACCATTGAGTACAATGCTTGTATGGGTTTTAACATATGCCTTTTATCATGTTGAGGAAGTTACCTTTGCTTCCTAACTTTAAAAGTGTTTTTATCAGAAAAGGATGTTGAATTTTGTCTAATGCTTTTTCAGCATCAAAATGATCATATGATTTTTTCCCTTTCAATTTATTAATGTGCTGTGTTACATTAACTGATTTTCTTGTGTTGAACCATCCTTGCATTCCTTGAATAAACCCCACTTGGTCATGGTGTACAATTCTTTTAATGTGCTCTTGGATTTGATTTGCCAATGTTTTGTTGGGAATTTTGACATTTATGTTCATTAGGGAGATTAGTCTGTAGCTTTCCTTTCTTGTAGCATCTTTACCTGGTTTAGGTATTAAAGTGATGTTATAAAATGAGTTAGATAGTGTTCCTTTTCCCTCAATTTTTTTGAAAAATTTGAGCAGGATTGGTGTTATCTGTTTGGAATGTTTGATAAAATTCCCCCGTGAAACCGTCTGGCCCCGGGCTTTTCCTTGTAGGAAGATTTTTGATGACTGTTTGAAACTCTTTACTTGTGATTGGTTTGTTGAGATCTTCTATTTCTTCTTGAGTCAGTGTAGCTTCTTTGTGTGTTTCCAGAAATTTGTCCATTTCATTTAAGTTGTCCAGTTTGTTGGCATATAGTTGTTCATAGTATCCTCTTATGATTTTTTTTTCCTTCAGGGTCTTTGGTAATAATGACCCCCTCTCATTTCTAGTTTTGTTTATTCACATCCTCTCTCTTTTTTTCTTAGTCAGCCTTGTTAGTGGCCCATTGGCTTTTCTGATTTTCTTGAAGAACCAACTTTTGGTTTATTGATTCTTTGTATTGTTCTTTTGCTCTCCCATTCATTTAACTCTGCTTTAATCTTTGTTATTTCACTTCTTTGATGTGCTTTGCGGTTAGTTTGCTGATCTTTCACAAGTTCATCCAGGTGAGCAGTTAAGTCCTCAATTTTTGCTCTTTCTTCTTTTTTAATATAGGCTTTAGGACAATAAATTCCCCTCTCAGCACAGCTTTTGCCACATCCCATATGTTCTGATATGTTGTATTCTCATTTTCATTTGTCTGTAGATAGCTACTGATTTCTCTGGCAATTTCTTCTTTGACCCACTCATTGTTTAAGAGTGGGTTATTTAATCTACGTATATTTGTGGAAGTTCTTGTTCTTTGGTGGTTATTGATATCCAGCTTCATTCCATTGTGATCAGAGAAAGTGCTTTGAATAATTTCTTTTTAAATTTATAAAGACCTGTTTTGTGTCCCAGCATATGATCTATCCTAGGGAATGTTTCAGGAACAGTAGAGAAGAATGAATATCCTCGTGTTTTGGGGTGTAATGACCTATATATGTCTGTTAGGTCTAGTTCATATATCAAATTGTTTAAGTACTCTATTTCCTTGTTGATCCTCTGTCTGGTTGTTCTGTCAATAGAGGAAAGTGGTGTATTGAAGTCTCCTACTATTATTGTTGAAACAGCTACTGTTCCCTTCAGTTTTGCCAATGTCTGTCTCATGTACTTGGGAGCTCCTTGATTAGGAGCATAGACATTTATGGTTGTTATTTCTTCTTGGTGAATTGTCTCTTTTATTAATATATAATGTCCTTCTTTGTCTCTTCTGATGTCTTTACATTTAAAGTCTATTTTGTTTGATATTAGTATAGCTACTCCTGCTTTCTTTTGGTTATAGCTTGTGTGGAACATCTTTTTCCATCCTTTCACTTTCAATCTGTTTTTATCTTTTTGTCTAAGATGAGTCTCTTGTAAAAAGCATATAGCTGGATTATATTTCTAAATCTATTCTGCCATACTATATTTTTTAATTAGTAAGTTTAGTCCATTAACATACAAAGTTATTACTTAAAGGCATGTCTCGAATCCAACATCTTACCCTTTGGATTTTATTTGTCAGATCTATATGTCTTTTCCTTCTTTCTCTTCTTATCTTTTAGTTTGCCATTCTTCAATTCTGGGTGCTCCTCCAGACATCCCTCTCCTGCATTTTTTTTCAGCCAGCAGAACTCCTTTTAGTATTTCTTGTAGAGCTGGTCTCTTGTTGACTTATTCTCTCAACCTTTGTTTGTCTATGAAAATTTTAATCTCTCCCTCAGTTCTGAAGGACAATTTGGCTGGGTAGAGAATTCTTGGCTGGAAGTCTTTCTGTTTCAGGATCTTAAATGTATCATACCACTGCCTTCTTGCCTCCATAGTGCCAGTTGAGTAGTCTGAACTCAGTCTTATGTGGTTTCCCTTGTATGTAGTAAATTGTTTTTCTCTTACTGCTTTAAGGATTTTCTGCTTCTCTTCAACATTTGACAGACTGATTATTATGTGCCTTGGGGAAGACCTATTTGGTTTTATTCTATTTGGAAGTCATTGGGTTTCTTTGATTTGCATATTTATGTCTTTTATAAAAGTTGGGAAATTTTCCCCCATTATGTCCTCCAATAATCTTCCTAGCCCTTTACACTTCTCTTCTCTTTCTGGGACACCAATGATTCTTTTATTTGTGCACTTTGTCCATCATTTCCCTGAAATCCAATTCAAAAATTTCCATCTTTTTTTTCATTTGCTCTTTCATGTGTTCAAAATCACTTGTCCTGTCCTTTAGTTTGCTTATTCTTTCTTCTGCCTCTTCAAATCTACTGTTGTATGTCTCTAGTATATTTTTTATTTGGTCTACATCATCTTTAATCTCTGTGATATTTGCTATTTTTCTATTTATTCTTTCAAATTCTTCTTTATGCTGTTCTAGTGTCTTCTTGATCTCTTTTATGTCATTAGCCATCCCACTGATTTTATTTAGTAAAGTTATATGAACATCTTTGATTAGCTGTTCCAGAGTCTGTGTCTCCTCCAGTGTTTCAGTTTGGTCATTAGACTGAGCTGTATCTATCTGCATCTTCATACAGTTAGTGATCTTATGTTGTTTTTGCAGCATGTAAATATCCTGATAGGATTACTTTGGAGGTTGATTGCCTTCAGTAGTCTAGAGCTTTGTATTTGTGGGATGGGTGTGGAGAAGGATGTGAGGAGTGGAGAGGGACAAAACAGTGTGGTGACAGGTTGCTGTGCAGATTATATGCATGGGCTGGGGACTCTACACTGGTGCCTGTGAGTGTGGAGTGTGGGTCACGGTGTTGTGGTTGTGCATTGCAGGGTCCATGGGGGTGAGGTGCAGTGCAGGCAGGCCTTGGAGTGCAGGTGCTGGGTGTAGTATAAGGGATATAGAGGTAGGGAGTGGCAGGAGGCAGGTGGGGGACTGAGTGGATGCACAGGGGCTAGTATGTAGACAGGATTCAGGTGGGCACATGAAGCATGTGGGTCATGGGTGTCAGGGTGAGAAGACAGGGCATAGGGAGGTTGGGGCAGGGGTGTGTCCTTATGCAGGGGGAGAAGTCCAGGGGGGTGGAAATGCAGATGCGTGAGTATGTAGGGGCAGGTGGGGCACAGGTCACAGAGTTTGTGGGAGTGTGTTGGGTGGGTGATAATGGTTGATGGCTGGATGGGGCCCTGGTATGGGTCCACATTTGCAGAGGTAGGGTGGGGTATCGGTGCCAACTAGTGCAGGACAGAAGTTATGTAGCACAGATGTACCCGAGAGCACCTACCACCCACCTGAGAAGGGCACTTATGCCATGGAGTGGGGCAAGTTTATGCACATGTGTGGGGCAGAAGGGGTTGAATGTAGGGGTCAGAGGCCCATGCAGGGATATGTGGGTGCCCAGCAGGGAGGAAGTGGCTGTGCCAGTGTGTGGAAATCTGGGGGGCAGGGCACATGTGCAGAGCTCAGGGGCAGCAGGGTAGGATTGCACCTGCATGGGGTGGGGGGGGGCAGGTATGGCTCAGATGTGCAGGTCAGTGTTTGCCCAGAGCTGAGGGAGCATGGTATGAATGGCATGTGCACATGTGCATGTGCATGCATGTGTCTTGGTGGCCAGATGCTGATGTGTGCCTGCACCGAGTTGGGGGGGCCAGGCATAGTTGCATGAATGTATGGGCTGGGTGTGAATGTGGCCTAGGTACAAAGGTGAGGCTTTCAGCCCAGATGACAGGAGACTGCATACAGGGGGCAGGGAGGGGGAG
>PVIY010048241.1:0-17408 GCA_004026745.1 Myrmecophaga tridactyla | reverse complement strand
TTTTTTTTCCTTGGCCTCATTAGGGTTGTCAGGATTGGTACCTGGGGTCTTTGGGAAAGAAGAAGGAAAAGGGCTGAGAAAGGGGATGAGAGACCCTCTCCAAACCGGTAGCATCTTCCCAAGAGCTGCCACCCTGACCCCCATCTTATCGTCTGAACCAGGGCTTCTTGAGCTTAAATGTGCCTTCAAGTCTCTGTTGCTGAAAGACAAGTTCTGAGTCAGTAGGTCCAGCATGGGCCTGGGAATTTGTGTTTCTGACCAGCCTTGAGTAGCAGGGGCCCTACTCAGAGACGGTGCTTTACTGGAAGGTCAATGAGATAGTTAAAAGAACCGATCTCTACACCTGGGTGCATGGTAATCCCGTGGGATGTGCCAGAGAAAGAGAATGGAGAAGATGGTGGTAATGGAGCCAATGAGGGCAGCAAACATTTATCTTCATAGAAATGTCACTGTTGGCTCTGCTGTAGGATAACAAATTATTCTCAGAGGGCAAGCATGCTGGTTTGAAAGGATGTATGGACCCTAGAAAAGCCATGTTTTAATCAAAATCCCATTTTGTAAAGGCAGAATAATCCCTATTCAATATTGTATGTTTAAATCTGTAATTAGATCATCTCCCTGGATATCTGACCCAATCAAGAGTGGTTGTTAAGCTGGATTAGGGGAGAAGTGTCTCTGCCCATTTGGGTGGGTCTTGATTGGTTTACTGGAGTCCTATAAAAGTGGAAACATTTTGGAGAATGAGAGATTCAGAGAGAGCCAGAGAAGAACGACACAGCCACAAGAAGGAGAGAGCCCACTAGCCAACGACCTTTGGAGGTGAAGAAGGAAAATGCCTCCCGGGGAGCTTCATGAAACAGGAAGCCAGGAGATGATGCCTTGCTCGCCATGTGCCCCCTTTCAGCCAAGAGAGAAACTCTGACTGTGTTCACCATGTGCCTTCTCACTTGAGAGAGATATCCTTAACTTCATCAGCCTTCTTGAACCAAGGTATCTTTCCCTGGCTGCCCTTGACTGGACATTTCTATAGACTTGTTGTAATTGGGACATTTTCTTGGCCTTAGAACTGTAAACTAGCAACTTATTAATTCCCCTTTTAAAAAGCCATTCCATTTCTGGAATATTGCATTCTGGCAGCTAGCAAACTAGAACAGCAAGCATCAAGGAGAAAAGCCTAGAGAATGAAAGGGGAATAAGATCACCTATGCCAGTAAAGGATGCATTCTCATTTCCACTGAGAAAATCTAGTTGCAGATTGCAAACCAACCATCTTAGACCCCATACCCCATGAGGTCAGACACCAAGTCAGCCTTTCTTAGCCCTATGCCCTGGCCTTGTGTCTTCCACATAGTAACCCTTCAATAAATGCTGGCTGCCAGCCTTATGGATTGAGCACTTACACTCATACCCTCTATGTGTGTTTTCTCATTTAACCTTCACAACAAACTAGGAGAGGGTATAACTGTTAATCCTATTTACAGCTGAAGAAACAATGGCTTTCCCATAGTCCCAGTGGAAACAGGAGTCTATCTCAGGTCCATCTGGCTCTAAAACTCCTGGTCTTAACTCCAATAACCTCTGTCTTCTCAAACTTGGAAAATCAGAGTAAGGAGCTACTTTGAAGGAAAAGCACATGGGTTCTGCTTTGCTTATTTTATAGTCAAAGGAAAGAATCTATAAGTTTAGAATTTTAGGCATAACTCAGATGTCTGAGGAATATATCTTCTAAATTTTCCTAGGCTGTTCCCCAATAAAATCCCTTCTGTCATAGACCACATACTTAGGATGAGACTTAGGATGAGACTTAATATTTATTGCCCCCACATGCACTGTTTTGTCAGGGGTTGTTGCTTTATGTGTCTTTATAGTTTATGTGTCTTTACCTTGTCTGACCCTCAGTGAGGAGGGAGCAATCATTATACCCATTTTACAAGTGAGGAAACAGAAGCACAGAGCTGTTAAGTAACTTGCTTAAAGCTACCCAGCTAGGGAGCAGGGGAGCCAGAAACCAAACCTAGTTCTACCAGACTCCACAGTGCAAGCCCTTTACCTCATGATGTAGAGGGGCCTGTTGTGATGAGGTGAAGATTCCGGAGTGGTGCTGGCACACTTTGTGCCAGCCTAGACCCTGCCAATTGCTCACCACCATAGTCGATGGACAGAGAACCAGCCAGGACACAGCCTCTTCTTTTCCCCTACCACGTGAGCCTATGTACTCAGAGTCCTACCTGCCACTCACCCTTGTCCTCCTTTGCTCCTGCTTCCGTCCGGAGTCTCCTCTTGCCTTCCCACATGGTTCTGATTCCATCCTAGAGCAGTTTGTTCAGACACACTCGCAGGGGCTAAAATAACAGCATCAGATCCCGGGACCCACACAGGGCCCATCACTGCCTCGTTTGCCCACTGTCTTTAGCTATCTGTAACGTGTGCACAGAGCACGGTTCCAACTTGTGGGGTGTTTGCACTGCCCCCACAGCCCTTTCAGGGCGCCCAGGCCAAACCCCAGACACAAATTTCCTGTTTCCTGCTAACCTCTGCTACACACCATCCTTTCTCTTAAAGCTGCACCTTTTTCCCACGTGCGAGGTAGGCTGGAGTCATTGGACAGGGAGCCTTCACGTCTGGTCGACTTGGCAGCAGCTACTTTGTACCCCAGGGACATCCCAGTTCTAGGTCCAGGGAAGTCAAAGAGGAGCCAAGGGTTCAGCCACGTTGCCTGAGTCCCAGTTCATGCTGAAGCCTGTTGCTCATTGGTGATAGAAGCTGGAAATGGGGAGTGTTGAAATCCCAGCTGGTTTCCAGCCAGTGGACAAGACCCATCAGTTCCACCAAGGGGGGCTTGGTTCTCACCACCACCCACCTGCCCCCCAGAACACATGCTCACTTTGCAGCCAAAGCACATGCTGGCTTTCCAGGCTGGCAAGTTAAACGAGGGTGCCAACACCCAGCTTCTCAGAAGTCTGGCTCCCAGCTGAAAAGTAAAAGACTGATTTTCCAAATGATTGGGTGAAACCATGTACAGGGACAGTGCAGGGGCCACCAATGTTCTATTCTGACCTCACACTAAACTTCTGTGTCACCTTGCATGGGTCTCATCTCCTCCCCGGGCTTGTTTCCTCACCTGTAAGCTGAAGGTACCTGACAAAAAAACTTAGCAGAGATCATTCAGCTTTGAAACTAACTGCTGGGTCTTTGTCCCTGAGTGTTCAGTTTGTTTTGAGTTCCTTATTCATTGTTTCTCCTCTGTCTCCTTGCTTTGTCCTCTCAGCCTACAGCGTAGAGCGTATAGATGGTACTTAAACATATGCAGCCAGCTCTTGTCCATCCTTCCAGGTGCAGGGAAGGAATGGCCAGAAGCGTCCTTGCCCCAGCCACCTGGGGAGCTGCTTCTAAAGCAGCGGAGGTCTCAGACACCCCCTCCCGTCCTGGTGATGCTTCCTTCCTAAGAGCTGCCCCTCCCTCCCAAACACAACTCGCTCATGGATGCAGGAGCCACGTGTGTGGTGAATAAACAAAAGCCGTCCATGTAGAAAAGAGGGCTTTGCTGAATAGGGCTGGCTTGGTGTTGGTGCTTCCCTAATGTGGGGCTCCCCCGGGAATGGCCCCCCTACCTCCTGCCACAGCACCTGCCTGGGATGCCCCACGGAACAGCAGGGCAGGGTTAGCAGGATGCCTCCGGGAGTCCCCGTGGCTTGGCGGCCCAGCCCCTGCCATGTCCCGTCCTACCCACTCCTGGCTGCCAGAAGACATGTGACATACGGGGTGGTCTGTGGTGGGACGAGGGCGCTGTGGCCATCCAGTGCCTGGGTGGGTCAGGAAGGACAGAGATGTGAGAGCCCTGGAGGCTGGAGTGATGGGCCAAAGTCGCCCTGGAACTCCCTCCTGGGCTCTGGGAGGGGAAGGGCCAGGAAGGGTGAGCGGAGCCTTGGTGGGGCATGGGCCGGCGCTGTGGTCATCACAGTGGAGCAGCCGCCTGCCCTGCCCAGCTGCCCCCCACCGCTGCCATCAGGGTCTTGCGGGAAGGCGGAGTGATGCAACCAAAGCCCCTGGAGAGCTTCCTGCCCGCCACAGGATTGCTTTAAAGCCACTTGGCTTTGGCTCTGCTTGAATCCTGCTTGGGTCTGCCACCAGCCACCCTCCTGCTTCAGATAGCGTCAGACGATGACCGACCCACGCGTGCAGCCATTCCTGTCCCAGCGTGGTGCATGATCTGGGCTGCTGGTGGTGAGATTCTGGTGGCCTTGCTTGCTGCTGCTCTGGCTTAAATTTGAGTAGAACCTGTCAAGAATTTTAAGTAGAGATCTAATAGGTTGTAAATGCATTCATTCAAAGATGTTTAAACCGGAAGGCGGGTCCTTATTCATTGCCTATGACATGAGGCACAAGCAGACAAGTGGATGATGCCTGTGGAGAGAGAACTCTGCTCGCCATTGGAGCGCATGTCCCCAGTCTCATAACCTCT
The DNA here is from genome assembly GCA_004026745.1 of Myrmecophaga tridactyla. Classification (NCBI taxonomy): domain Eukaryota; kingdom Metazoa; phylum Chordata; class Mammalia; order Pilosa; family Myrmecophagidae; genus Myrmecophaga; species Myrmecophaga tridactyla. The sequence continues at coordinate 12,946 of PVIY010048241.1, read as the reverse complement.
GCTGATCTGAGAGCACTGGTGACCGGCAGAGCTGACATGCGAGTGAGACTCCTTTGAAATCAAATTTGAATAGGCCAGAGCATTAAATTTTAAACTTATTAGGGAAGCAAAAACCACTACAGTAAATTGGATAATGTTATTTAGAATTGTGCTTATTAAAGGCAAAATACCTCCTCCCAAATTGTAGCCTATCTAAAATGGACTTTTGAAAACTCACAGACCATAAACTGATAGGGAAAATGACAAAGGCGAGATGGTGAACGTCTTTTTCTTTTTTTTTTTTTAATTTGATCAAAGCATTTGCGATAGCTTTGGGAGAGCTATGCTTTCTGAACCTCTGAGGAACAGAGGCACAATTAGTAAGGATGATGAATCAGCTGACAAAAGATTTTTTTTTCCCTTGGCCCTGGGTGAGACGATGGAAAATTTCCTATTGCAAGTCTAATTTCCCAAGAAATTGGAGTATGTGTTGAATAAAGGCTGCACTTTCTAAGGAGAGTCAGAGCACCTCGGGACAGGAGAGCACCTAAAGATGAGGGCTCCACATGCTTTTATCTACTGATTCTCATTCCATGGAAGTTAATTTGCAGATTCTCAGCAACCTCTAGTAATGCCAGTCAGTCTCCCAAATTTTTTAAAATCTGTCGTCTTTATGGTTACAAAGCAAGCCAGAGGGCAGTGCGACAGTAGCTCAGTGGCAGAATTCTTGCCTGCCATGCCTGAGACCCTGGTTCGAGTCCTGTACCTGCCCATGCAAAAAAAACAAAAAAGCAAGCAAGCCAGACACAGGATTAGAGTCCCAAGTGGAAGGTTTAGGGGCATGTCTGGGCCACTAAGGGTGAGTCTGTCCTCACCTACCATGAGTCAGAAGCTTGCTCCGCTCTTCCTGGAATTAGCACCCCCCGCAGCCTGGTGAGTGAAGCATCACTCATGCCGGATTTTCAGATGAGGAAACTGACTCACGCAGATGCTAAGGGGTTCTCCCAAAGAAACACTAGGAATGGGGCCATGCCTTAAAAACCCGACAAGACAATTTCATGTGAGACGTCCAGCACTTCTGTGAACGTGATGCTTCCTTGCAAGGGAGGAGGCTGTGCTGTAGTTGTTTTCACACCTGGAGTCCTGTCTGCAAATGGAGCTTTATGCTGAAACGCAGAACATGCTGTCAGCAATCCCAGAGGCTTGCATCCAGGGCTGTCTCTATAATCGAGTGTCCCCCGCCTTGTTTAGGTGCCCAGTGTTCATGTAAAACAGATGTTTGCCTGTGACATTCAGCTAGCATCACGATTCACAGGGGCAAAGAGATGAGTGCCCCCACGCTCTGTGGAGATGGCCATCTGTGAGCCGACAGGCAGTGGGGCAGCCTGCGGGGTACACCAGGACCAGATAACCCAGGTGAGACCTGGTCTGGCCTCCTGGTTCCGAGGGGCCACAGACTTTCAGTGGCTCAGGCCGAACACCCGTGTCGGAAAGAACAAAGTTGATGCCTTTGTTGATAATTTTGATAACTGGGTATTTCTTTAATACAGATTTTCATGCACCTGGCTCAGCCCAGTCACTCTTTGGAGCAATGACATATGGTAGCACCTTGCCCCACTGGGATTCAAATAGCGAGCCGTAACTTGCCGACCAAATCTCCTTTTCCTTAAGTGAAAGAGTGAGGACAGATGGTGAAGGGCTTATTTTAAGTATTTTAACCTTGTCCACATGCGATAACATGAAAAGAGTCAAAACTGGTGCATATTAAAATCACTCATAATCCAATAACCTGAGCATAGTAATTGTCATCTAACACATCCCCTTCAGATTTTTTACATGTGGATGTGTTACATGATAATGTCAATATGACTTTGGCTCCTCCTTTTAATAAACAATGTGCATTTCCCAGGTTGCTGCATAATCCCCCAGACTGCAGCCTTGAATGCCGGAGAACGAGCCCATCGAGTGCTCTTTGAGCCATTCCCCTAGTGTCGGGCTCCTACGCGTGTCTGACTTTTCTATTATGATCTGCATTGGGTTGAGCATCTTTTGGGTTAAAGGTGCCCATAGGATGGATGCTGTTTTCTCAGGAGACAGTCACACAGAGCATGGCTGGGCTTAGATGTGTTTAAGATTCTGAATGTATTTTGCTTTTCAAGAAGACTGTGTCGGGGTCCAAGGCCCCCAGTGATGGTCGAAGACATGTTTGTTTCATCACAGAGTGATGTGGGAGGTCAATGTGTTTGGGAAGTTTCTACACCTGCCCTAGTCTACCGGAGATGCCTGATCAGAGCTGCTGCTTCCCTGCCCCAGGGTGCTGACGGGGTCTCACCTCGGGCTAAGCAGGCCCCCAGGGGAAGGGCCCGAAGGAGCTAACAGGGGCCTCAATGCAGCCTAACTTGGATCTGGGAAGGAACAGCTCCTACCTCCTGACAATCATGCACATCGTTTCCAACCTCTGAGGCTGGGCAAGGCTTTCAAAGCCAATTATAGTATAAGCCAGACCGGCCTGACTTGGGCATGGGTCACGAGCACCAGCATTAAAGATGAAAGACACTAGAGGTTGCCAGATGAAACAAATGCAAAAGACAGGGTGCCTGGTTACACTTGAACTTCACAAAGAGAATAACTATTTTGCATATGTATGTCCCAAATAGTGCATGAGACATATTTATACTAAAATTGATTGTTGCATGTCTGAAATTCATATTTAGATGGGAGTCCTGTGCATTATCTGGCCACCCTCTCTGGGCACAATGAGACAACGCAGCGTCCTTATTAGGGTAAACGTTGTGGAGCCTGGGACAAGTTATTTACACTTCCTAACTTCTATTTCCTGAGCGGTACAAACAACATCAATATCTACACCTAACTCACAGAGCATTGCAAAGGGCTTAATACCCAGCGGGTGGTCAGTAAATATTCTGTACCATTATTGCGATCATGAAAAGGAGGACATAATTCTTTGGAGATTTCATTAAACTGCATTCGTATTTCAAGAAACCATTTCCAGCCCGTTTTTCTCTGAAGAATGAAAATTCCTTAGTGGTTAGGCGTGTTCCTCCCCTGAAGAGACCCTTTAGCAGAGACCCCCTACTCAGTAGGGTAAGATGCTGTTTTATTACCATGGGAAAGTTCCAGAATTATCCAGCTCCTATCTCACCATTTATTCCACCTTATTCCCAATTCCCAGAAGCCCGGTTTTGTCAAATATGATCAATTCAATTATCCAGTACAATTTTTAAAAATCCCTATTTCCCATTTCCCCTGCATACCGACTTCATATTTTTCACTTGCCCAGAGTTGTCTGATATTAGCAATAGGAAAGATACCCTGGTTATCAAAATGTTTTTAAAAGTTGGAGTTACTGTATCAAAGCTCTTAACTTGGTGCTTTAACTAACATCCCCAGAATGTACCATCTTCCAGAATCTGAAGCTATGTAAGCAGAGGTGTGTTCTGGATCATGCAATCTACTGCTTTCGATCAGAAGGTATTATATTTTACTAAGGTTGTTCAACTATAAGTTTTTTCACCAGACTTCTCCGAACTGTTAAAATGTAACAGCATAGTAACACTTACAATTGAGTTTACGGACACTCCTTTTCTTTATAATATGTTGTGGTTTTATAGCTCTGCTAATCTTCAAAAAAAGAAAAAGGCAGACCATTGGCATATATGTCACGCAGAGGTAAGGGGATGGACATATGTCTGGGGTAGCAAAGGTTACACTGGCCCACAGGGAGGAAAAGCCTGGGAGCCAAGGGGCGTGGGCTGCTAAGGTGACGGTCCAGTCGGAACAGAGTTCCCCATGGCAGGTGGCCTGGACACTCGCGGGGGGCAGGGAGGACAACTGTGGCAGGCCCCAGTCTCAAAGGCCAGGCAGCGTCTCATGGGACAGCCCGGGTAATGCATCTCTGGAGGCTCGTGGCAACGGGTTTGTTTTTGTCTGTACTTTCCTTCGTTTGAGGGCAACCCTCCATAGCCTGTGCCTTGTAGGGCCACACCTGGGGGGCTTTCCCTACCTGGACATGCATCCTGGCCCTGTCTCTTATTACCTGCCACCTCCGCGCCCCTCCTCCTCCCCTGTAAGGTGGGGACGGCGATGCCTTGCGGGATCGTGAGGACTAAAGATAACGTTTATTAAACGCGTGGCGGCGGGGCGGCTGGGGGCGCGCAGAACTGGTGTCTGTGTTTACCGCTGGTAAGAAACCTCTGGCTTCATTTGCAACCCCGTGAGGCATTCTCGTCCTAACGCGCGTGAAAACATCACAGAAACCCCGTGAGTGGGTTTGTTTCTGGGGTTCGCTATTACGTTGGATCAAACACAGGCTAAGGAGGCCTCTCAGTTCACCATAGGGGTCAGTTTCTATGTAATGCCTTCCCCGATGGCCCTGATCACTACTAGTCAACCAAGTGTCCCCACACATTTCTCAGGCCTCCCCAGGATCCAGGCTGCACACCCAATGACTTCATTATGTGCTATGACTTCAGGTGGCCCTGAACTGAATTGCATACTCCAAAGGGGAGGGCCCCTGTCCTGGGATCTCCCCACGTATCTGACATTGATTTATACCCATGGTAGTTAGAAGGAGATGGAGAAGAGCAACCGGGGCCAGGGGGCGGGACAAGAGGAGAGAGAAATGTGATGTGAGGATTGTCCCTGTGCTGGCCTTGTCTCTCTTTGCCTCCAGATGGTAAAGTTCGATGGGGTGTCATCTGTGTGTTACACCCAGGGAGGCTGAAGCCCAGAAAAGGAAATGAATTCACCAGGTCATTCAGCTGGAACTGCAAGTAGAAGAGCCAATAATTGGACTCAACTTGCCTGAAACCACAGCTCCACGCCGCACCCCTTGTGAAGCAGTGTGAGCAGTAAGTGTAGGGTCCCTCAGATGTCTTCTCTCAAAGGCAACTACTGTTTTGAGGCCCTCGCATGCATTTCCAGAGGGTCCTTGCAGTAAGGCAAGGCTAGCCTGAACTGGCCTTTTTTCAAATGAAACTATACAGAAAGGGTGTGGTCAGACAAGCTACAGAGGACCCCCCAGGCCAGGCCTAGGAGTTTGGACCAAATGTGATGATAAAGGAGGTGTCAGAAAAGGTTTTGAACAGGAAAGTGGCCCAGTGAGAATCCCAGGCCAACTCTTACAGGCAGACAGGAGCTGGCAAGACGAAAGGAAGGGATAAGAATTGGAAACCTAGGAGGCTGGCTGGGAAGCAGGAGCCTGATCCAAGCGGCAGTCGTGGAAAGTGGGCTGATGGCCTCAGCTGGGTGGAAGGTCCTGCCATTCCAAAATGGTCTGTCCGTGGGCGCCTGCATTCAACTAGGAATCCAAGTTGCGTCATGAGGCCCGTCATAGAGGCTCATCTCAAAAATGTTTTTTTCCTGTTAGTAGCTAAATTTCTTCATTTTTTGAAAGTTTATGCTTTTATTTTGTTAAGTAACAAGTGCACACAGTAAAAGAAAAAAATGTAGGCAGTACAAAAGGATTTTGTGAATATTCCTCTCAGCACCCACTCCCAGACCCCCCAGAACGTCTTCTCTCAAGGCAACGACTGTTTTGAGTCCCTCATATACATTACCAGAGAGAGTTTTTGTGCAGATATTGACACATCCTTGTACTACCACTGCTAATAATAACAGTGATGATGACAAGAATAGAAGCAAATGTTTATAGAGTGTGGACTATGTGCCAGGTTCCATTCTAAGTACCTGTCAAATATTTTCTCATATGAACACCTCATAGTAACCCTGCAAGGTAGGAACCCTTAAAATCACCGATTTCACAGATGGGGAGTCAGAGGGGACTGAGTGACTTGCCTAGGGCACGTAGCTAACGAAGGGTGGAGGTGGGATTTGACTGCCTAATGCTTGTCAGTCTGCATTTGGCTTTTTGCATTTAACACCGCAACTGGCAATCATTCCTTATCAGCCACGCACATCTACTTCATTGTTTTAATGCCTGCATGGAATTCTCTGAGTTGCATAGGTTTCTTATTGATGGTCATTTAGGTTGTTTCCAGTCTTCTAATTTCAGCCAAATTTTTGAAGTGATTTATTGGGTCGTGTCATAAAATTGGACTTTTGTAGCCACTCTGTTATTTTCTTAAAACCAGTCATGGGACCCTTGTGCAGTGGTTGTCATTAAACTTGGGAATCATGAGTGCCTTTCTCAGTTCAGAAAGCTGGTTTTAAGATGAAGGAACCTGTTTTAATTTGCTTCTACAACGTCTATGGAAAGTTAAGGCAACAGATAGCTGTGCTTTAGAGGGTTGATTCTTGTGTTTTGGCAGGGGAAACTTATAAGAACATTGTTGAGTTCTCCCCTCCTACTGCTCTGTTGCAGTCTGAATGCATCTGGTATCCTGTAAACTTTATAAAAATGGATTATCAATCATAACAATAATTAATTTTAGTCACATGGAGATTTAAGACTGAATAAATATTCAGTTTTATGTGGGTGGGTAACTTAGCCTGGTTTTTTTACTGGGAATATTTTTCCACCCAGCAATTATTTTGCAGCCCTTGAAAAGAAATTCTTTGGGCGAATGTAGTGGGTGGTTTAGTTATTTCAATGAGTTGGCAAATTCTTGCATATCAGTTTACAAAGTCTGGTTTGAAACAAATGCTTCATCAATTTTGGGGTTCTATTTTTCTGCCAGTCCCCCTGGGACACATTCACTTAAGAATCAGTAATAGTCAACAAATTCCCTCTGGCCACATAATTTGGGCTTCGTCTATGAAATCTCCTAGGCTGAAATTAAATAAAGGAAGTGTGTTCTTTTTAAAGAACGAACATACACATGACCTCATGTATTATCGAAGATTGTACTGTCAAATTAAAACAGATAACCTATAGCATTTTAATGATTATAAAATTGTGTTTGCCTTTGCCAGAGCGCAAGTAACTGTGTGTCTACATTTAGTAGACCTCTGAGCTTAGCCTTCCTCTAAAATAGAGGCATTCCTTCTGTACGATTATTTATCAAGCATCTATCATCCCCTAGACCCTGTGTAGACACAGTGTAAAAATATGATGAGCAAAATGTTCAGCTCGTAGAGCTTGCCAGGGTTCTCAGGGTGGGGTGGCTCAGACATGCATTTAAAACATCCCTCCACAACTGTAGGAAGATGCTAAAAACCACAGAATTTTATGTGGCATATGAATTATATCTTAAAGATGTTACTTAAAAAAAAAAGATCCCTGATATTACACACCAATGCAGGTTATTAATAATAATATTGTATATGGGAATTCTTTATTTTATGCATGATTGTTGTGTTATCCCACCATTTCTCTAACAAAGACAAAAATAAAAATACCTTTTAAAATAAAAAAAAACAACACCACAAAGAGCCCTGTCCCTGCATAAAGGAATTTGCACTACAGGCAGGGGCTGGGGGTGAGCCTGGTCCAGACACATTCCTTAGATGATCAGTAACAACAAGCAAGGAAATGGCCTTTTCCTACAATTACAGCAACACTAAAAAGAATCCATCTCTCTGTAATCAGATGCTCTTTTAATTAAGTACCAAAGAATCCAAATACATCTGGTTAAGAGACTCCTAGATCAGTTACTGAGGTCGATAAAATTAGATTAACAAAGCAAAACTGAGAGCTAGTAATACCTGTGAAACCAGGACAACTCAGGTTTTCCTCAAGTGTACAGGAATGCAATGGATTGACCCAAAATAAAAATAAATAAATAACAATAAGGAGGGAGAGGAAAGAAAAGCTGGTGCCTAATCCTTCCAAACTTAATTTTTATTTGCTTTTGGAGACTGTTACCGAAAGATGAACTGATATTTAATCAAGATTAGTGGCTCTGCACTTTTCCTGAAACTGATATGGGGAGTGGGGCACATCTGTATTCAGCCTGGACCTTTTATGTCCTGGTTCAAGATAAAGTTGGTAGAGTTTAGGGAATTAGAAATGGCAGCATCATGACTATTATCAGGACAAATCGTTATTTTTTTCAAAATTCTAATTAACAAACTCAAGTTATGCCAAATCAATGCTGACACCTGACTCTCAGAATGCATCTCACAACCATGTGTGAGACTTTCTTTGAAGCCAGTGGATGAGTGTACATAAAAGAAGAGAAGAGCCTCATTTGAAAAGGGGAGCCTGTATCTGAATGCTAATCACCAGCCCACTGCTTGATTTTGGGGTACACGATGCAGCAGCTGCACAGCAAATCAGGGCTGGGAGCAAACAGAGCCCAAGCCGCGAACTTCTGGATGGCGGTTAAACTCCAGGTAAACACTTACTCCTATCTTGTCCCCTGAATTCCGCCTCCTGCCCTAGAATTCACAGCTGCTCCAGCCCAAGCATATCATTTGGACTGATTTTGTTCCAAGTAGCTGAAAACCCAACTCCAAATAACTTAAACCCAAAGAGTATTCATTTATCAGCTCGCATGGTCTCCTTGCTCTACTTTCCTCTCTATAGGCTTTGTTCTCCATCTGGATTTGTCCACAGGAATCAAACTCTCGATAGGATCAGGATTATACAGTTAAGTTCTCTCACCTTCTAGGAATACGTGAACTGTCTTTCTCTGCATCCATGGTGATCATGAAGAATGGAGCACCGAGTTGAGGTGCTCATTCCTCTGGGACCCATTGCTGAGCCCAGGAAGGTCAGCACCCTGCTGAGCTAGCCTGGGGAACATGCCCTGGGTCAGATGCTCATGTATTCCCATGTGATCCATCAGCCAGCCTGTGCACACTGGTGGGGAGAGAAGATGAGCTCAGCAAGAGACCTCCTGTTGGAGAGGAACCACACTTTGGCAGGTTTTGATGCAGCTGCTTGATGTCACAGGGAGGGGTTGTCTCCAGACTTCAGGGTGACTTCAGTGGGAACACGTCCATCCTCATTCTCCACCTGACATCTCCTCTGGTCATTTCATGCGCAGTCCCAATGGTCGCAAATGGTGGCAGTGGCTTTGCGTTGCTCATGTCACTGCACCACAGTCCCTATGCAGGGAGAGAGAAGAAGTGCCTTCCATCTTGCTGGCTTGAGTGGAGTCAAGGCCCACCCATGGTGGCGTCCCCACCATTAAAGATTGAGAATGGGAAAAGAGCAGTTCCTTGAGAGAAGATATGGGAGCTACTGGCAGAAAAAGGCCATGAGTGCTTGGAAGCCACCCACAAATGCCACCCCATCTTTCCCTATCTGTTAGCCTACCAGGCCCCTTGTGGGTTTCCTCCTTCCCTATTCACCCAGCTCTGAAGTCCAGAAAAGCCCCCTGCTCTGCAGTAGCCCACAGCTCTGCTCTCTCCCTCCGCCTACTGAACTGCAAAGCTCTTATGGAGCTGGCCCTTATCCCAGGCAGATGGCCACCTCTCCCCCCAGCTCCCTGCTGGCCCTTCTCATAGCCCGGTCATGGCCTCCTACGCCAGGTATTTCAAATGTTCATCTCCTCTACTGCCTTCTTCATTTGACTCATTTTATTCAACCTGTAGGAGAGACCCACCAACACATCCTGCCAACCAGAATGTCTTCCAGGACTTTCTCCCAAGTGACCCTCCCCCCACCCCACCCCACAGCACTTTCCCTTTCCCGTCTGACACCACGTGTGGTCATCCCTCTATCCTAAACTGCGACCTACTGTGGTCAAGCACTGCTGGGTGGCTCCTGTGGAACTCGGCACACAGGGGAGGGAGGAAGGAATTGCTCTCGGGCTCCCTCTCTCTGGGCTGCAGACTTCGATGGGTTAAATGCTATATGATCTGAAAATCACCTGGCACAGCACCTGACACAAAGTAAAGCATTCAGTCCACAGTAGCTGCTGCTATTCCTGCTTTGTCACTGCCGTTTCCTGGAAGAATGAAATGAAATTCACCGAGCAGAGATGAGGGGAAGGAATTTCCCTGCCTGGGGTCAGCCCAGCGGAAGCGTGTCAGGCAGGGAAAGGCAGGACACTCTGTGATGGAGACAGCTCTTGTACTCTTCTGAACATTTGGAAAGGCCAAGAATCACACCCGTGCATTACACTTAGCATCTGGAAACTCCAAAGGCGTGATTGTGTGCTGAGCCAGTAAAAGCATTAAGGGGGCTAGGCTATCTGAGTTACCATACCAGGAGTGATATACTTACTCGGATAGTTAGCTTTTATTTTATTTTTTTTACTTTCCTGAGTCCAGACCCCCAAATTTGTTCTCCTATGTTCTGCTATTAAGAGCAATGCTGATTGATGTGTGAGTTACAGTAAAGGCAGAGTAACTGCATGTTTTATTAGAAACCTTTTCTTGGATCCTCTGTGGCTTAAAACCTGCATCCAGTGTAATGATGGAAACTTCTTCAGTGGCCGTTGACTGAATGCACAGGAAAAGAAATTATTTTGATTATCATATGACCACTGCCTCAATGTCTATCAACATTATAAAATCTAATGGTTGCATTTGTCATACCAAGACATGACAAGTCATCAAACAACCCCCTAATAAAATTTACATGACAATAGAACACCTCAGTCATTTATTTCATCACTGCCAATTATCCTCAGGAATCCAAAAGAATATTCACTGTGAAAACAGTTTTTTTTGTATGCCGAGACAAGATAGGAACAGTCCTGTTGTATGGATCAGATCATTTTTATTCACTTTTATCAGTTTGGGACAATGTACATGTCCAGTACAGTTTTACAGAGGTGTCTGAAGCCATTTATACCCAGGATGCTTCCCTAATAAAGACTTCAAAAGCTGCATCATCTTTTCACCCCTCTTCATCAGAAAATGCACATTTTCTGGAAGTAGCCATGAGAAACAATTAGAGGTTGAAAAATGCATCTCCCAGGTTGATACGGTTTGGGTTCCCTGCCAGCATTCCCAACTGGGAATTGACAGCATTCCTGCCTGGTCTGTATAATTCCATCTTTCATTGTTGGTTCCCTGGTCTCAATTTTAACAGTAGTATAATGAGTAAGAGAAAAGTTACATTAATTCTTAAAAAGAAATGTTCTGTCACTTGACAATTCTTCTGATGAGAAGTTGGCACATATTTGAGAAAAAGCTCATTTTGTATAAGCTAGGGGTCATGATCCCAAAAACGACGTGGGAGGTAGCAGAAACAAAAGATCTTCTCTTCGTTTCTCTTCTCCTTCCTAACCTGCAGTGCATGTGTCTCTGATGGATAAGATTCAAAGGCGGTCACTTGCCCCATTGGGCTTCTTATTCTCAGCCTTTTCTTGTAACAGACTATGATCTTGAAAGGTTTGCTTGACAGTTCTCTTTCTGCTCAGCCTCCCAGTGAGCTAGTTTCTTCAATCTGCCTTTTGAGATATCGTCCAACTACCTACCACTGAAAAACAAACACAAATTCCATCTGATTTTGTTCTCTTCCTCTTAACTTGATGAAGAACCCGGGCGTGGTGTGCCTATGCTGTGCCTCCATCTTTCTTTATTCTTATACACAGATGCATGAGCATCTTCAAAGGCCCTGGAAGTTATCCAGCACCCAGAGAATTTAGGGCCTGGGGAATCGAGAACAGGATGGCTCAGTCTCAGTGTTCTTCACCGTTCCTGGTCCTCGGTCTGTCCTGAGCACTGAAGGATGTCCATAGCAGCGTCTCTGCCCTTTGCCCTTTGCCCACGGGATGCCACTGGCACCCTCTCTTTTCCCCTCAATCGTGACAACCAAAAATCCCCAGGCCTTCCTTGCCAAATGCTCCTGCAGGTGGGGAGAAGAATTGCCCCCATTTGAGAACCATTGATTTCAAATAAGAAATGTTCATGGCAGCTTTTCAAATTCTCCAGTATTTCTGTCCCTTACCGACTGGTAAAAGCAAGTCTTTCCATCAACACAATAGTAGTCCCACATCAAGAAGTAGTGTTTAAGTCACAGAATCCCTTCTATTCTGTGAATAATGACTGTCTTTATTTATAACATGCATCATCAGAATGAAATACAGAAATAATTGAAATATTTTAGTTACTTGGAAGGTTAGCTGCTCGCTGTTTTTCCTTTTAGTGTTATTTATGTTACATGTAAGTGTTTCCGTATATTTTTGTAATCTTATCTAACAATATATTGCAGAGTTTTATCTCTAAATCCTGAGGGATGGTGATAAGGAGATGAATGTAGCAAAGACCTGGAATGGTATCTGTGTTTTGAGTAATCATTTAAACAACAGCATCTGTGATCTTCCTGTAGTATCAATAAATAATCTAGAGTAATGCAAACTTTGAAAGGTTTACAAAAATGTTAGAGTAAGAGAGCCGCAAAAGCAACCATCTTTTAGTGGCCAGTTGCTATGCAAGTGGGCATAATTAGCGTGAAAGCTCTCATTTTATACTGAGCTTGTTATTGAGTGGCAACGGCGTGGATGGAGTCCTAGTGCCAACGGCATTTCAAACCTGAGAAATCATAGTTGAAGCACACAGATGTAGGTTAAGCTCTTCTTTGAGAGTTTTCTCTTAAAAGGTCATTTTAACATGGTTTCATATACAAACAATTGGGCCTCAAACAGGGAGTTGGAGCACTAATTTTCATCATCTGTGTTGTAACATAGCTAAGGTTAGAAGAAAAGATTCTAATGCATCATTATTTCTTATTTAAGAAATCAAAAGTATGTCAACTCTGCTAATATGTTTGGACCCATGCCGCGCTGTATTCTGCCAACAGAGAGGTATAATGAACCCCTTGGCTTCCTGTTTTCCATGCCCTCCCCACCCCCAGTCTTTCTTTCCCTGAACTTTCCAACTCAAGCTTACAAATGTCCATCTGAAGTGACTTCTCATTGATCTTCTTTAATCCTTGCTTTCCTCTTCCCTGTCTGCAGAGAAGCACAATGCCTGCAGGACAGAAGAAGCCCATCCCCTGCTACATACTTAGAATTTCAATCGTGATTCTTGCATGTTTCTTTAGATATTGATATTACTGAGATAATCTCATAATTATCTGGTCTTTGCTCTTTAGCAGAAAATAGATAAACATCCTAAAATAGAAAAAAAAAGAGATGTATTTTTT
>PVIY010048240.1:0-17410 GCA_004026745.1 Myrmecophaga tridactyla | reverse complement strand
ACAGCTCAAAATTTCATAGCTATTACTTAGCACAGTGTCAAAAGTTTAAGTAAATGTCACCTCCTCTTCCTGCTCCTAACCTCCCCTCCCCAGCCCCATGAAGGGGACCAGGGAGGGGCTCCTCCAGGGACTTCCTGCTCTCACGCCCTTTGCTCCAAACCTCACAGTGACCGCCGGCTCCTGGGGTCAGCCCAGTCCTCCCACAGCTGCTGCAGGCCCACCTGCCTGCTCAGCTCCAACCCAAACTCTAGGAGTAACTCACATCTGCTCTGTCTTTCTTAAAACTCACACCCTCCAGGGATGCCTCAGAGTTGGCATGGGGAATGGAGAAAGACAAGAGAAAAGAAAAAAAAAAAATGAGTGGGAGGAAGGCATAAGAGAGCGTAAAAAGGGAAATGGAGAAATGCAAAGAAAATGATCTCTCACTATAGCCAATTGTCCTTCCAGTCTGAGCTGACACAGCAGAAAGAGGAAAAAGAAAAGAGGAAAAAAGGAAAAGTTAAAGCACGGTCTCTCGTATTGCCAACTCCCGTTCTGATTGGCTCAGGGTACAGGCAGCCTCTCAGAGACTCGTTTCAAAGGGCGGCGGGGGGTGGGGGGGGGGTGCGGGTGGGAAAGGAATCTGGCTCCTTCATTTTTCCAGGATCTTGTTCAAACCAGACATAAATTTGGCCAATAAGCCTAACTCTGGAACTTGACTTCAACATGGCATTTGGACCTGGCTTGCAACTCAAAGATGCAAGGAATGGGTCCATTTTTAATTTGGTAATTTCTTTCTTTTCCCCCCAGAAGGGTATTTTCTGCCTCTCTTTCTCTCCTATATCTCAATGACTGACGAGAAACCGAGAATTTCCATCCCCAAACCCAATAATAGGCATAAAGGGAAGCTCTGTAAGGGTTCCCTGACTCCCCCCCATCCCCGGGTTATCCTGGCTGGTTCCTCTGGCCCACTGCGTCTCCCTGCATGCCGCTTTGCGGGGTCTCTTCCGGCGCAACCCGCACAGGCTGGGGTTCTCAGGGCTGGAGGGGCAATTGGCCTCAATCCAGCCTCCTTCACTTTGTGCTTCTTCTCCTACTCTCTTTTTGGTCTCCAAGGCCGCTCAGGGTGCTCTAGGTGCTTCCTTGAGCACACACACACTCCTGCGTGTGCACTTCTCATCACATCCCAAACTGGAAGTCTCACCAGACCCTGGCAAGTCTGCGCGGGCGCCCAGAGAGCTACGAGGCCCCTCCTCCAAACGTCCAGCGCAAAGCCGGCTCCTCCCTCTACCCCATCCAGCTCGCCGATATTTATCGCGCTTGACCCAATAAATAGCTCCAGTCTCTCGCCTCCCCGGCCTCTCATATACCGCCCTCTGTTTCTATATCTATCTCTGCCCCTGAACTGGCCAGAATAAAACGCAGCGGCAGGCGCACTCCCAGCGCCCGGCTCAGGGCAGTCTGTCTCCAGTTGCTCAGCAACGCGCCGAGCAAAACACCAGTCTCAGCCCGCCCGCCCTCTCCTCTTCCTCCCAGAAGCTTTGGCTGCCTGCCACCTCACTCTCCGCCGCTTCCCATTTCTGATTCTAGAATGCACTTTTTTAAAAAATTAAAAATATAAATATATTTCGCAACCTTTGGAAGGAGGGGGCAAAGTCAAGTTCGCATTGCTCAGATTTGGCGCGCGCGCGCGCTCCTGCGTGTGTACATCCGTGTGGGATGAGGCAGAATTTTTGGCGGATGGACCCAACACTCTCTTTTTCCATGTGTCTCTGCGCCATCTCTAACTTCTTCGGGTACCCAGCCAGACGTTCTCGGGCCGAAAGGCCATGGCCGGGAGCGCCCACTCCCTCCCCATCCACCCGGGAGGAAGGCAGCGGCCGGGGCCACCAGCCGAGCGCAGCCAACCGGCAACTGCAGCCCGCCAGGCACCTGCCTCATGCGGAATGGAGTGCGCCAGCAGGGCTCGGGCTGTGGCGGAGGGAGATTACTTGTTGGCTCAGAGGCATCATCAGGCAGTGCGGGTTGAAGACGGTGCTGCAGTGAAGTCTAGAGAGGAGACTGCTTGGGACACGTTGATCCGGGAAGTTGGATGCGCCTATTTGCTTTTGCAGCAGTTGCGCGCGCGTGTGCGTCCCGCGCGCACACCCTCTACACTAACCACATCACACCGACCATCCGGCTGGGCAAAAGATCGTCCTGGATGCGGCTGAGGGATACCTCGCATACTTTTGGTGTGACTGGATTGTTACTCAGAGCTCTCGATTCCAAGCCAGAAAATCAATTCATACCTTTCCCCTTTTCCCCGGTGCTAAGCTTTTCCAAATCCACATTCCCCAAGATGAGGGCGAGCGGGACCGCCTTTGAACAGTGGCTCTTATTTAAAAATAACCCCACGAGTCGGTCTCTGGAGGCTTCTGGGCCTGCACTTCGCCTTTCTCCTCTTTTTTTTTTTTTTCAGATTGCAATCCAGAGGGCGACTGCTTCCTGCAAAGTTGGAGGGGAGGTCTGAACCTGATCCTGGGCGAGACTAGTAAAGCTCTCCTGACTCTTGTCGAGGGCCAACTCACTCCACTTATAAGCTAGTGTCTGTAGTTTTCATTTAAGAAAACTCCAGCTGGGGTGCTTGTGCCTAATGGAAGGGAAGGGATAGGCGGGCAGAAAGGGACTGCACCAATAATAAATTACTCGGGGTAAAAGTTATTTCGTCAAGTGTCTTAGCCCCGCTTGGAGAGATTCAATAACCAGGCTGAGGTCTGAGAACCCAGACTTTGGTGGATAGTGCATTAAGCTACTAGTTTTCTTGAAATAGAAGATCAGGTAACTACAAGAAGAAACCTGGCCTAAGGGGGCAGAACCGTTCTGATTGAACAAATAGTTCTGTCAATCATTTATCCCCTAGACTCCCGGCGCCGAGAACTTGGGGGCGGGGCAACTTGGAAATGGAGAGAGGCTCCCGGGGCGTGGCCTTCTGTCTCCGCCCCCTTGATTTTGCATTCTGAGTTTCAGGGCCCCTCTTGTGCATTTACACCACACCCACTTGTGATCCGGTTTGCAAGATCGGGGGTGGGGGTGGGGAAGATTAGCAGAGGCGGGGAAGTTGGGATGTGTGAATCTCTTTTGCCCCCTTGCATCCCAATGCCATATCCACCTTTCTCCTAGGTAAAATCTGAATTGCGGAGGAAAAAGAGGAACTAGAATCAGGAACGGAATACCAATCCCTTCCATTCTCCCTCTTCCCCCCGGACCCCACCCCCACCGCGCGCCTAAAGTGTTCTTACCCGTCTTGGGAGGAAAAAAAATTGCACTTTAGTATATTTCACTATCTATCACAATCAATCATATCCAGTTAAAAGCAGTGGATGTGCACGTGGGAAGGGGGAATCAAAGTCCCCACCCAAAAGGCATGAATTACCTAAGGTGTCTGTGGATGGATAGAAAGGCCGGTGGGGACGGGCGGTGAGGGACGGGGGGCTGGGAGGGACAAAGGTGGAATTAGCTCAGGAGACCGGTAACGCCTCTTTCTCCAGGATCCCAGTTTAAACAGCGATTTTAGCAAAAAAAAAAATACCTTTTTTTTCCCCGGAGTCGGGTAAAGGTATGTCCATGGCGGGGGATGCAGGAGGGTGTTGATAATATCCTTTCATGCTGGAGATTGGGTACCAGGGGTTCTGGACTTTGAGGTCGAATATGAATTTAGAGTTAGGATTCAGCCGTGGGGAGGAGTGGGTGGGGTGCGGGCAGGGAGAAGGACAGGGATCGGAAACTGGGAAAGGCTCTGCTAGATTGCAGCCCAGGGTAGCGGTACCGGCCAGGGCTCCAATTCCGAGGTACCAGGACCCTCCCCGCCCAACTCCCGGGCTGCCACCCCGGCTCCAAGCCACTTGCGGGGCAAAGCGCGCGGGTTCAGCCCGTTCCGTGTCCCTCCCAGCCCGTGCGCCGTGTAACTGTCTGGCACACTGAGCGCGCTCACCGATCTTGGCTTGCTCGCGGTAGCTCTTTTCGTTGAGGCAAACCCCGCGGCCGTGCAGCAGGGCGTGCAGCGGCTTCTCCTCGTCCTGCCGGGGGAGGCAGCGCAGCCCCTGGGCGCAGCGCTCAGTGTAGACGCCGCACGACTGTCCCTCGGCCAGGGCGCAGGTCATGCAGCAGCCGCAGCCCGGCTCCTTGACCAGCTCGCAGCCCAGGGGGCTGGGGGGGCACATGGACAGGGCTTTCTCGTCGCAGGGCTCGCAGTGCACGAAGGAGCCCAGGCCCTTGGCCGGCCCCGCGCAGGCGGCCAGCAGCAGGAGGACCGTGGTGATCACCATCTTCTCGGAGTCTCCCCCTCTACCTCGGGGCGGGGCAGGAGAGCGCAAGTGCAGGGAAAGAGGGGCCGATAGGTGGCCAGAGACTTTTTTGTTTTAATTTCTGGCAGGTAGAGCAGGTGCCTTCCCTCAGACACTTGCAAAATGCAAGGAGAGATGCAAGGTTGGGGTGCCTGCAAGCTAGCCCCAATTGCAAGGATTAAAGACTTGCAACAGGTTGGGGGTGGGTGGCTGGGGGAAACAGCGCCAGGTGCACGGAAAGGGAAAAGAGGCCAGAGAAACCCCCGAACCCGCGCTGGTCAGAACTGCGGGGGCTGGGGAGAGCCACAAAATTGCTCACTGCCAAGCACCCACCAAAATAATGCACTCGGAGGCTGTGGAAAAGGGAGGAGGAGGAGAAAAATGGATTTGTCTTTAAATTTTTTGTTTAAAATCTAAATTACACCCAGCTCCTTGCTAACCCTCAGCTGCCAGCGGCGCGCGGCTGCCGCGGAACAGGTAAAAGGCCGCGGCTGCAGCGGAAAGGGTGGGGAAAAATGTTGAGAACAAGAAATTAAAGAGAAAAAAAAAGAACAAAGCAAAAAAGCCCTACAATAAAAAAAGACTAACACCTCTTTGCTCCCACTTTGCCACCACCTTTTCTAAATTCGCAGGTTCTGCGTAAAGCCCAGAGAAGGGTGCAAACTGAGGAGGGGGTAATTAAAAGGAGTTTAAAAAAAAAAAAAAAAAAAAGGGAAAAACCCCAGGCCGCCTCGCAGCTTTTTCCTAGCTCTTTTCCCCGGCAGAAGTTTCCAAAGAGACTACGGGCTCCGGTCGAGCAGGCGCTTTTAAATAGACGGCCCCTGGCTGCCAGCCAGTTTGTAGCTGCAATTTGAGCTCCCCAACACCCAACCCAGGCAAGGATGCCAAGGAGCTTTGCAGCACAAACTCACATGGGGTGGGGGTGGGGAGGGGCCTTCTAGACACACGGGGGCTCCCCTTCGCGCCCTGAACAGCGCCCTCCTCCCCCCGGAATGTAAGAAAGGGGCACAGGGACAGGGCTTGGGCCCCTGAAGGCGGGGGTGGAGGGGAGGCAAGTGGAAGAGAGCTCTCTGGAGCAGGGTGGACACAATGAGGAGAATAACTCAGTCTCCCCCTCCCTCCCACCCCTTAACTAGCCAAGGCACAGGCTGGAGGGAGAAGCATTTTCTTATTAGCCAACTGGATATATACAGTACAGGGGAAATTCTTCCCAAGCTTTGTAAAACGACTCTCTGCTAGTGTCTAAGTTACCATATAAATGTGTGTGTGTGTGTGTGTGTGTGTGTGTGTGTTGGGGGCAAGGGGTGAGGTGTGAGAAATGTAGAATGGCCAGCGATGGGTGGAGAGCTAAATGAAAAAAAGAAAGAAAAAACTCTGGAAGTCACCCCAAAAGTCTGGGGAAGGGGATTTAATTAAGGGTGTTTCTGTTGCTGGTGAAGTGACTGCCTTTCCGTAGGAAGCCATTGCTCTCCTTTAGCTACATTGTTGGCCCGGGGAACCTGTGTATGTGTGTGCGTGTGTGTTGTGTGTATTTGCAGCAGCAGGAAGGGGCCTTCACACAACTCCACATTGTTGAGAGTGGGAGTTACAGGGATTGGAACTTTGGAGGAAAAGCTGTTAAGTCTGACAACCTAGCCCCGTGTCCTAAAGTGTCCTGTTGTGGGGTTTTTAGATGGAAAGAAGGCAGATTAGAGAGATGATTTTCCTCCATGATGTTTCAAAGGGGTGTTTTCACTGGGCAGGGCCACATCTCTGGGTGACAGATGAGAGGGAGACCTCATTATAAAGTTAACTGGCGCATGCAGATATATCCCAGGAAAATGAGGGGACAAAACCCACAGGACTTCTTCTGAAGCGATCCTGACCAGGGACAGTGACCCCCTTGAAACCTCAGATAATCTATTCAGACACCTGTGACCCCTCTTTCTTTAGTCAAATGAAAGAAACAAAATCTTAAAAGAAGGAAGGTGGTGATGTTCGCTTTTTCTGAAATTGACAAGCTGTGGATTTCACAGCCTGGTCAAAGAGAAATGAGCCATTGTTACTGTCCCTTTTGAGTGTACTTACGCCCTTTGCATTTCCTTTCTTTTCAGAAGTGCTCTTTCCTTTGGAGAAGGGGCTGCATTTCATGAAGTTTGCCACTAGACTGCACCCTTATCTATGATAAGAATTCTTTCTGCAGGACTGCTTTGAAGAAAATATTTCTCTTGCTGTTTGGATTCAGGAGCAAATCGCTTCTTGTTTTGAGCACCCCAAGATCCCCGTCTCTTTCCTCATTTATCTACTTGCCGAAAGGCACATTTTAAAATGAGGCTAAAGTTGAAAGTTCTGCTTTTGCTTGTATTGCCAAAGGGATTTTAGGTGTTGGTAGGAGGGAGGCGAAACTGTATGTAAAAAAAAAAAAAAAAAAAAAAAAATTGCAGCAAAGCTCATTCCCTTTGCATCTCAACTCTGTGTGGAGGCTTGGTAAGACAGGGGACAAATTGGCATTCAGAAGCTTGGTTGAAATATCTTAGGAGCAAGGGAGATCCTGTGCTATTTTCTTATTTGTGTCAAGTTCAGACTAGAAACGTGGAGGCCAGTGGGTGCCATGTGTGTGCTGGTCTTTGCCCCTATTTCTGTACCACCTTAGCAACTCCGCAGACTCTGGGCACACTGGTAGCATTTAAGATGAATGGGGAAATTGTGGTGCTCTTTCCAAAGAAATATGAGTTGCCTTGTCCTAGCCACCCTGTATACTGAGAGACAGCCACCAGTGACATGCTTTTTTGTCTAGCTAGCTTCCAGTGTCTGGAAAATAAAATGTCCGAGGACAGGTAAAAGGAAGAGGGGGTGATTCATAGAGAAAAGGAAAAGGATAAGAGAAGAGCTGGTCCTTGGGCTGGGGTGGTAGAGGGGGACAAGAAGGGAGCATGCTTTGCACGTCTGTGATGTTAAGCAACCATTCTTTATCTCCACTTAGAAATGGGCTGATGTCATGAGGGATTTAGGGTTGATGAGAGGACCGGAGCTGCTTGACTTCCTGAGAGATTGTAAGAGAAAGAAGAATTCTCAGTAGTCTTGGATTGTCTGAAGTGATTTTGTGCAAATGCAAGGATGGGAGACGGGCCAGATGAGTTTTTCTTCTGAACCATAATTAATGTGTGATTGTGGAGGGGGAATGTGTTGATTCTGTTTCTACAGGATGTTGGGTTAAGGAGATGTCTTTCCCTCTCCTCTCCTTCCTGAAGGCCTAGACCTGTTCCTAGTCACCTTTAGTAGATTGATTTTGGAAAGAAATAGTTTGCATAAGTGAGTTTAGTTGGGAGGACCTTATTATTTCCTGCCAAATGCTAATATCAAGAGGCCAGAGTCCCCTCCCAGGGACCTCTTTTTTGCTGACTTGGTTTCCCTGCCACAAATTTATAACTCCAGCACATATGGGTTTTGATACCTACGAACCACACCTTTCTTGGAGAAGTAGGGTGTTAAAATATCACCCACTTGTGTCATATTTCCCTGGAGACCACTCCTCCCCATTCCTTTCAAAGATTGAAACCAAAATTGCACGTTGAAACCAAATTTTAAGAAATGCAACTGAGAAAAAGATTTGTGCTTTTATCTGGACAACTTTTGAAAGTGTGGATAGCATTTTAGTTTTGTAAATCTTCGGTGAATTTCTACATGAAAGTTTTCAAGAAAGAATGCTACCTGATAAAATGGTTTGAGAAAGTCAGACGTTCAGGAGGACATAAAGGATCACGTATTCTTCCGGGTGGAAAGGAAAAACAATGACATCCAGAGGTCTTGTCTTCAATCCTTCCTTGGCACTGCTGTCACTTCTCTCCAGGACAGGCTTGTCTAACCCATTTCCCTGTTTTAAAGACCTCATGAGCTTGACACCAGTTCCTTTCTCAGGTACCAGTACACATCGGGTATGTTAATGCTGCCACTTCATCCTGATCCAAAACTAAGGTTCCCGACCTTCAAAAAATAAAGGACGCTGTCATTTACGTCCCTCCCCAACTAAGGGAACTTCAGCAAGACTGAGGTCTGGGCAGGGAGCATCTTAAGGCAGCTTTGTTGTAGTGACGTCGCCGAAGGCTAGGTGGCAGAATAGATACACCGCTGAACACGCTCCTCCTTTCAGGCAGAACCAGACAGAGGTAGGAATCTAACTATGGGGATGGGGGTGGGGGTGGAGGAAGCAAAAGTGGGGGCGGGGGGGAGACATACAGGAACACCCCGTGGGTCCATTTGTCCTGTTACCCCAGTCTGAGCCCGATGGCTTTTGCCAAAAGAGCACCCACCCAGCCTTGGGTACACAATCCTCCAGGTTCCACGCAGACATGTACGTGAGTAATTTATCTTGCAGACAAAGTAGGACCAGATCAGAATTTGACTACTTTGGGTTCATCAAAGATTTCCCTAAAGCTTGTTTGATGAATAATTAGAGTGTGATCTTCAGTTAAAGTGACTATAAATTAGAAAAGGTTAATTGTTATATTTTAAACACACATACAACAGAAGATAATCTAACCTATATCCTATATGTACCATACGCATTGCACATTTAGCACATGGTAACATTCAGTCATAATTGTTTGAGTTTTTGTTCTAAAGGAAATAAAATATAACAGATAGCACCTAACCACCTACCCCATTCCATTCCTGTCTGCCCTCCCAAAGGTAGCACTATCCTAATTTGCTTTGTATTCTTTCTGGACAAGATTTCTCTAGGTTTAGATGAAATTTTTTGTGGAACAGAGTGTACAGTGATTTGGAGGATGAAACCATGTGCTACTTGAGAGTTAATTTCATAATGGCACTCCCTGTGGTGGCCATTTAACTGGAGTCTAAACTGACCCTAGGGCTGCCTTTTGAAGAAATGGGAGCCAACTGTGACTCAGAGTGATTTATATTTCTATGTGAGCAGAATGTAAGTTAGTAGTTTAAGAAATTGACATTTAGGAGGCCTCTGGAGCCCTTCCAGGCAGATCAGGGAGGGCTCCAAAATACAGCGTCTTTGGATCGGGGGCCTTCTATCTTTTTGTATAGAAGGATCTGGTGTGTTCCTACCATGGACAGCCCTGAAGCTGTGTTTCAATTTTGGAAAAATGAGATTAACCTGGAAAAGTGATCTATGATAACTTAGAAGACAGTTGTTGGTAGATCGAGAGCTAGGAGAGAGAGAGAGATGGGCTAGTGGGAAAACACGGAGTTGTATGGAATAGGAGGAGAGAAAAGGAATGTTAGCTGCTTGAAGCAGGTTGCATATGATACATTTGAGCCACAAAGAGGCCAAATGAAGTCACAATGCACGTTTAAAGCTTAGTTTTCACCACAGTTCAAGAGGAAAAAATGGTGAAAACTAACTTACTGCTGCTAGCCGTGGGATACATTTCTGTGAATTAAAATGTGCCCTTCCTTAAGATACTGTTCTTCCAGTTGTCAAAAAGATGTAAAATACAGATTTTTTTTTGGAGCAAGAAACTTCTCAGCCCTTTCCAGGAAATTGTCATAATGCATGTACATATCTATGATGTCTGCTATGTGAATAATATCCTTTGGATGGGGCTCTGTTGTGCAGTGCATGGCCTGCACAGTTGTATGCAGTGGCTTAGAGACGGTAAATGGTGGGTGATGGGTGGCAATGGGTAGAAGAGGTGAGTCTGGTTTCTGAACCATCTTTCTACTAGAAACACTGCTTTTCTACTAGTGTAGAACTAGTGTCTTTGCTGGATCCGCTACCTGAGCTCAGGGATGGGGAGGGAGCCCTTCAGAGCTGTCTCTGGCTGTCTTCTCAAATGAATCAACTATACTCCTTTGCCATTCCTTAGCTAAATCATGCTCTTCCATGCCGCCATGTCTTTGCACAAACTGGCCATTCTGCCAGCAGTTTCTTTCCCCCTCACTGCTGACTGGTGAATTTGTAGTCATTGCTAAAGACCCAGATCAAGTTGTACCTTCTTTGGAAGGTTCTCTGACTCTCACAGGCAGGCAGTGGTTCCCACTGTAGTCTCACAAAGGCACCCAGCTAGGTAACAGCCACAGTGTTGTCAATTTCTGTGTTCTTATCAGAAAAATGAGGTAATAGCATTGCTCACCACATAGTGTAGTAGTGAGTGTTGAATGAGATAGTCCGGGCAAACCTTATTAGTGCTTAATCACAGTTACCCACTATAGCCCTTTCTTCTCCATTAGACTCAATATCATGAAGGGTCAAGTTCTTGTTCATCTTGGTAGCTCATTTCCCCCTTTTCCTTCCTTCCGCACTTCTTCACCACGAGTGCCTGGTATAATTCCTAGTACTGAAGGTGCTTAATACATTTTCTTTTAATGAAAAACATATACCAACCACTAATTATTCCAACATCTCCCTAAACATTTTGATTAATCTCTGCATGGTTTTAGACTAACTGTTGGTCATGGCTAATGCTGTGTGCCTCAAATGCGAATAATTTATGGGCTTTTATAAAAGTAAAACTAAATCCAATAGAATTCTATTATTGGACTTCTGTTAATTTTAACATAAACTAAATGTGCACAAACATAGTAAGGTATAAACTTCATATGGTAATATCACTGTAGAATCTAACAAATATGTAAATACACTCATCAAAACCATAAAACCACTAAAATGTGACATGACAACATTAATTTAGAATTTTGCTGAAATAAATACTCATCTTGTGATCATGGCTTGATTGTTATGGGGCAAGTTTGTTTGAGGTTGGTAGGCACGTACTACCAAGATCTGTTTGATAATTTAATTCTTCTATTATTATTCTTTTCAAATATAGTGGACTCATGTCTTACACAGTGGTTAGTTTTAAAGTAAAAAGTGGAGCATAATCAAATTTAACCCTAAAAATCCCTTAAATCACTTGCAAAATAAAACAGTATTGCAAAATCTTCACATTATAATTTGATATCACTTCAGCCCATCTTCACTCAGCTCCCACACATTATCTCAGAATTGATTCCATTTCTGCTCTTTAGTCTACTAGCGAGTGAAAATGACAGTGGTGTTACTTGGCTCCCACGCTTTTGAAAATGGAAAATGTCTCCTAGAGCTGGGATTATAAGGTGGCCATCCAGATGACCTAGAATATGTTTAATGTTTAAAATTACTAGCAATAAAACCACTCACCTCCACCCCCCATCCCCAAACTTCCATGCAACTTGCAGCTCCTGGGAATACATCTGTAGACTATCCCAACTGAGACACATTAGACTAGTCCATCACTGTCTTTCTCTGTCTTATCCTAGATGGTTCTATACTCAAAGAATGCATGAATGATAGTCAATGACTGATTCCACCATCCAGAGTTGCTGATGTCCCTTCCTTAACTAATGCAAGGAAAACAGACCCTAGACCATGAACCTCAAGTTGAGTTTATGGTTTCACAGACTCTTGAGTTGACTAGAATACCAGGAAGTTTACCTGCAGAGATCCTGTTTACTCCAAGCTTGCTGGTAGTATCATGAGTTCATTCAATTTAGTTATGCAGTTCTTGGCTTTTAAAAAGACTCATGACCTGTCTTCTGAGAGCTTCATTCTAGGCTGGATACACCCAACAGGCTGAGATAAAGAATCTCTACACAACTGTGTGACAAGCCTTGGACAAAAACATGAATTAAACAAACATAAATAAGATGGACAGTCCATACTATGATGTCTGGTGGGTTTTGCTGGGTGTGGTCATGGAGGATGGAGGTCCCACACTGGATGGCCAGTTAATTGGTAAATGGGGAGGTAGGAGTTAAAGCACGTAGTCTAGCTTAGACAGCACAACACACTAGTGCATCCCCTTGTATAAAATTCGAACAGGTAAATACACCGATTTGACTGCCGAGCAGGGAAAGGAAGCCCCTTAATCATAAGCCAACCAAGGACATAACTATTTTGAGCAAAGCTGAAAGGCCGAGTGGACAGACCTGTGGGATTCATCCAACTGGGGCAGATTGGGGTAGAGGGTTTGGTTTTCCTGAGCCCCAAGCTCTGGATAGCACTGTCCTTTTTTTATATAAAAAAAATTAAAGCAGTGTAACCTCGAGTGAATTATTTCACTTTCCTCTGGCTCAAATTACTCTTCTGTAAAATGGGATAGAGCACCTCACCATGGGTTATTGTGAAGTTTGAATGAGCTGATGTATATAAATCACTTAGCACAATACTTAGTAGACAGAAAACACTCAAGTAGTAGCTATTATTATTATTTTTCACAAAGTCCTCTTTAATCAACTTTACACCAGATATTTTATAGCCAGAAAATTCTTGAAGCCGCATTTCTATTTTCATAATCTTTCCAGCCTTGATTATGCCTGCAAAGGAAATGACATGAGAGAAGGCAATCTGACTGTCAGGTTCCCCATTGTGTTGTCCAGAGTCTGGAACATAGTAAGCACTCAGTAGTATTTGTGGATAAAGAGATGAAATCTCTTTCTTTCCTTCTTCTTCATTTACATTTTGTCCCCCCAATTTCTCAAGGGCTAGCCTCTTTCTGTGGTTACCTTTTCTAGATTGCCAACGTGTTAAAGGCAAAGGAAATGAAACTAAATAAGGTTTAATTCCCTTTGTTGATAATTATTAAATCCTCACTAATCACTTGCTCTCTGCAGCCAGGTAGAAACCCAATCGGATGGGAAAGGGCAGTGCAGTGGGTGGGTTGAACGAGTCAGAGAGAACTGGAGCCTACGTTGGGTATTTCTTAGGAATTGATATTGGCCAGGTCTGGGAGTTGAATGAACGGGTGTAACACCACTCTGAGAGTCTGGGAAGAAACCACTGAGGCCAATGTTGGCTCTCAAAGTTTAAAGTCAAAAGTCTAAATGAGGAGTCAGGGTCCTGGACAGATACAGGGCCTTTATTTGGTCCTCCAAAAGGTGAGCTTCATATTCCTTTCATCAGATGCAATGACTCTGTGGTTCTTAACCACCAGTGTAGGCCCAGAAGATTGAACCATCTGCATCAGATGACTCCTGGTCTGAAAATATGTCAGGATTGTGTAAATCTTGGATGCATGCAGGAATTGGAATGGGAAATGTAAGAAGGCAATGTTCCGTATTCTAGGGATGCAGAGATGAATGCTGTCATATGCTAGTAGCTCTGTGGTGGTCTCTGGGCCATCTCTTCAATCTCACAAAACAGAAATAACTGAAAACATACTAGTAATTATTGATCAACAGGCATCATTCATGTACATTTGTATTCATCTATTTATCCATCTATTTTGTTACAACCATAGGAAACAGGTCACAAATGACACAGGCTGGATGGGGACTGTGGAGAATCATGCCATGTTCATGGGGCCACCTGTAATTCAGCCTCAGCCTATTGTTACTATTTGGGAGTATGAAGACAGTATTGGCATGCTCTTCCCACCCACATTTTTTTTTTTTAAGATTCAACTGGTTCTTTAATTTTATTAAAAAAAAACATTTTATTGTAGAGAATTTCAAACATACACAAAGGAAGACAGGATAATATGATGAACTCCCATGAACTTATGACTCGGTTTGAACAACTGCCAACCCCATAGCCAATTCTGCCCCATTTACACAGCTCGATCCACTTCCTCCACTCCCATTGAGTGAATTTTAAAATACACTGAAAGCATGAGTTTTCAGCTGCAAGTACAATATTATGTTTATGGAGCATGTTCTAATGCCCTGAAATTTCATCCAAACATTCCTGTAGAATAAGGATGGAGATGGATGATTTCCTTCTGTATTATGGAGTAAGAATTGGGGGGCCAATGAAAGCAAATATTTGGGGGAAGTGGGTTAGCAGAGGATAGATGACCATGAGGTTCCTGAGTCTGGATAGCTGGAAGGATGGGGGTTGGGAGACTATCCAGACATAGGAGGCACTGAAGAAAGAGGTGGAGAAAAGGAAGGGAAGGTGGTACATCTGAGTGACGCTACCCTAAGGACAGAGGATATAGCAGGACTGGAAAGAGGAGGGTTGGTGGAACAGATCTAGGGATCACCCATAAAAATGTGGCAATATAAGCATGAATTCCTTGAGCGAATGTGCTATTAAGAGCCTACGTATGAAAGGGACATTTTGCAAGGCAAAATAAGCTAGAAACCAAAGATTAAATATTGTATGGTCTAAATTAGAAAATACTTAAAAGAAAATTAGGGTCTAGATTGTAAGCTCTTAAAGCAGTCACATTTAGTTCGGAGCAGTAATTGTTATTTCTGGATTTGGGGAGGGTGTGCTTTTTATGTATAGCTTGGTATTTAGAGATGAGAACAAAAGAAATCGGGTTGGGATTAAGGTAGTTCAGAATACAGTGTTAAAGAAGACATTGTCTGTATTTTATAACTTTACCTACTCTATGGGACCAAAGGAAGAAAGGTTTATTTTGTTTAGAACCTACATTTTCTGTGGCACATACTCTAATTCAACCTGTCTGGATAGATTATTTAAACAACCCAGGCATAGGGAGCTTTATTCCCAGAATGAAGGCCTGTAATCCTGTATAGCTTAATATAATGCTCAGATACATTCTGGAGTACGTTAGGCTGATAATCAAAAAGTATTGATAAAGTCCCTTGAAGGATGGCAGAAAAAAATGAAACTATTAAACATCACCACCGGGGAAACTCATGATATTGTGTCAAACATTAGGGACTCCCAAGTCAATAGGCCAAGGCCTTGATCTTGAGGCGTGCTCTTATGAAGCTTATTTATGTAGGGGAGAGCTTAGCTACCTATGGTTATTCCTAGGGATTACTTCCAGAGGACCTCTTCTGTTGCTCGGATGTGGCCTCTCTCTTTCTCTAAGCCCAACTCTCCAAGTGAAATCATTACTCTCCTCACTGTGTGGGAAATGACATCCAAGGGTGAAGGTCTCCCTGGAGGTATGGGAGATGACACCCAGGGATAAGCCTGGCCCTGGCACCATGGGATCAACAATGCCATCCTCACCAAAAGCGGGAAAAGAGGTATGCCAAATAGGGTATCAGTGGCTGAGGGAGTTTTGATAGAGTCAGGAGGCTACTCTGGAGGCTACTCTTAAGCAAGCTTCAGCTAGACATTGCTACCTATCATAGTTTGCCACACTCCAACCATAACCATTCCTGCCAATCCTAAAGATCAAGTAGGACTTTATATGAGATCCTACAAAGGTTCCATGCACTAGGATTACTTTCCAGAAACCTACAACCTCCAGTTGGGTTTCCTAGGCCAGATAAGTCCTGAAATGCAGAGGGACCAGCTTCTCCAAGAACATCAACTAGTTCCATCCACTTATCCCATATTATCGACAGCCCCTTTCAACATGAAAAAGTCAAAATGGGCCTAGCCTAAATAACCCTGAAGAGTGGGAGAAAGATCAAAGGAGACAGTAGAGTTATACAGAGAAAGTAAGGTTTAACAAATGAGTATGATTACGGCAGCATTACATTGATATTTCTTTTAGCCTCTAGTACCTTAAAGCAGCTAGAAGTAAAAACCTAAAACTGTGGAATTGTTAACCCATACTACACTCTGAAATCTATTGTACAACGAATTGTGGTGTACTTTGAAATTTACTGCTTTTTTTTGGTATATATATTATTTTTCACAAAAAAGCAAAAAAGTTGATTGTGATGATGAATAAACAGCTATTATGGTGATATTGTACACTTTGGATGATTAGATGATATGTGAATATATATCAATAAAATTGCATTAAAAAAAGAGCATACAAAGAACTATGAAACTCTAAGCTTAGGAAGAGAGCCCAGATTATTGGTTGAAAGTAGTCAATAAAAGGAACAGAGAAATAAGTTAGAGTAATGAAGGAATAGGGCTTCAGTTGCCAGTGTCCCCAATTCTTAACTGAAGTCTAATTACACATCATGGGTAAAGAAAAGTGAATAAATTTGCCATCTCCTTTCTAGCCTTTGCTTGGAGTGGGTCTACGATGTGTACTGGCTGTAGGAGGAGGCTTTCTCTTAGCCACATGGTGTGGTCAGCCATGGAGAAAATGTGGCTGACTTCAAGCCGTTGGGAAGTATGGGCAGGATCAATGCCATTTGAGAAGTATTTTGGGGTGCTTTTTGGTCAGATTCTTCCATTTCAAGATCCACTTTTGTTTGGTACACTACCAGATTCTTCCTCTGCCCATGTCTACAAGCCAGCAGTAGAATAGACTGAGCACTCCTCCAGTCAAGTGGGGGAATATCTGAATAAGCAGAGACTGATTTTTGCCACCATGTTGCCCAAATAATTTCCTTTGCTGGAATGTGGCCTTTCTCCCTCATCTGATAGGCTGATGATTTTCATCAATGAAAAGCTACCTAGAGCACATGCTCTTTTTGTAAACCTCCCTTCAGTCAATCAGCAAGTATTTATTGAGTGCTTGCTGGGTGCCAGGTCATGGGCCAGGAGCTGCAGCAATAAAGGACAAGTGTGGCCCCTTCCCAGTGGAGATCACAGTCTAGCCGGAAAGACAGACACTTAACAAATAGCACAAAATGTGCAGACAGCTGAGGGGACACACTGTTAATGAGACTTGAACCAAAGGTCATTACCTAATGGGGGAGGTTAGGAAAGGCTTGCTGGAACAAGTGATCTTTCAACCTGGTAGAGAGGCTTTGGGCCAGGAGAGCAAGGCAGTTGTGCGAAGTGTTGATAGCATTATTGCTCACACTGGAAAACCTGCAGGGCAGCTGGTGACGATGAGTGGCTCAATCAGACCTTCTATTTTCAACAAAATAGGGGTAGTCTAAAGGCAGAATGAGTTAAGGATGAAACAGATTGAAAACATACACGTGTGCACACCTTTTATACTTTAAAAAAAAATGCAGTTTTGGGCGGGCCACGATGGCTCAGCGGCAAGAACGCTTGCCCGCCATGCCAGAGGACCCGGGTTCGATTCCTGGTGCCTGCCCATGTGTTAAAAAATAAAAAAAGAAAAGAAAATGTGCAGATTGAGAGAACCTTCTCGACCAAAGGGGGAAGAGTGAAATGAGACTAAGTGTCAATGGCGGAGAGATTCCAAACAGAGTCGAGAGGTTATCCTGGAGGTTATTCTTACGCATTAAGTAGATATCACCTTGTTGTTCAAGATGTAGCAGAGAGGCTGGAGGGAACTGCCTGAAAATGTAGAGCTGTGTTCCAGTAGCCA
>PVIY010048239.1:0-17408 GCA_004026745.1 Myrmecophaga tridactyla | reverse complement strand
AAAAAAAAAAAAAAAAAAAAAAAAAAAAGCCCAGGACCAGATGGCTTCATAGGAGAATTTTATCAAACATTTCAAAAAGAACTAATACCATTCCTGCTCAAACTGTTCAAAAAAATTGAGGAAAAAGGAACACTACCTCACTCATTTTATAAAGCTAACATTACTCTAATACCAAAACCGGATAAAGAAAGGAAAACCGCAGGCCAATTTCCATAGTGAATAAGATGCAAAAAATCTCAGTAAAATACTTGCAAATCAAATCCAGTGGCACATTAAAATATTTATACACTATGACCAAGTGGGATTTATTCCAAGCATGCTAGGGTGGTTCAACCGAGAAAATTAATCAACATATTAAGAAGTTGAAAGGGAAAAACCATAATTATCTCGATTGACACTGAAAATGCATTTGACAAAATACAGCATCCTTTGCTGATAAAAATATTTCACAAAGTATGAATTAAAGGAAACTTCCTCAATATCATAAAGAGACTATATGAAAAACTCACAACCAGTGTCATACTCAATGGTGAGAGATGGAAAGCATTCCTCTTAAGATCGGGAATGAGACAAGAATGCCCACAGTCACCACTATTATTCAATATTGTGCTAGAAGTTCTAACTAGAGTAATATGGCAATAAAAAGGAATAAGAGGCATCCAAATTGGAAATGAAGTAGTAAAACTTTCACTATTTGCAGATGACACGATCCTATACTTGGAAAATCCTAAGAAATCTATGATGAAGCTATCTGAGTAAATAAACAAATTCAGCAGAGTGGCAGGATACAAGATTAATGCACAAAAATCAGTAGTGTTTCTGTACCTAGTTAATGACCTAACTGAGGAAATAATTAAGAAAAAATTCCATTCACAATAGCAACTAAAAGAGTCAAGTATCTAGGAATAAATGCAGCCATGGACGTAAAAGATGTATAAATAGAAAACTACAAAACATTGCTTAAAGAAATTAATGAAGATCTAAATAAGTGGAAAGACATTCTGTGCTAAGGACAGGAAGGCAAAATATCATTAAGATGTTGATTGTACAAATTGATCTACAGATTCAATGCAATACCAATCAAAATTCCAACAACTTACTTTGAAGTCTTCAAATAGCTAGTTATCAAATGCATTTGTAAAGAAAGGGACCCTGAATAGCCAAAAACATACTAAAAAGTAGAATGAAGTGGAAGAGCTCACATTTCCTGATTATTATAAAGCCATAGTGGTCAAAACAGCATGGTACTGGCACAAAGACAGATATTGATCAATGGAATCAAATTGATAGTTTAGAAATAGACTCCCAGATCTATGGTCAACTGATCTTCAACAAGCCCCCCCAAATCCACTGAACTTGGACAGAACAGTCTTTTCAATAAACGCAGCTGGGAGAACTGGATATCCATAGTCAAAGGAATGAAAAAGGACCCCTACCTCACACCATATACAAAAATTAGTTCAAAGTGGATCAAAGACCTAAATATAAAAGCCAGTGCCATAAAAATTCTAGAAGAAAATATAGGGAAACTTATTCAAGACCTAGTAACAGGATATATCTTCTTACATTCAAAGCACAAGCAATGAAAGAAAAAATAGATAAATGGGAACTCCTCAAAATCAAATGCTTCTGTGACTCCAGGAACTTTGTCATAAAGGTGAAGAGGCATCCAGCCCAATGGGTAAAATATTTGGAAACCATATATTTGATTAGCATTTGGTAGCCAGTATATATAAAGAAATCATACAACTCTACAACAAAAGAACAAACAACCCAATTATAAAATGGGCTAAAGATATGAATAGATACATTTCTGAAGAGGAAATACAAATGGCTAAAAAACACATGGTGAGATGTTAATTTTCATTAGCTATAAGGGGAATACAAATCAAAACCACAATGAAGTATCATCTCACACCTACAAGAATGGCTGCCATTAAACATATAGGAAACTACAAATGTTGGAGAAATTGGGACACTTATGCACTGCTGGTGGGACTGTGTAATGGTACAGCCTCTTTGGAAGGCAGTTTTTCAGTTCCTCAGAAAATGAAATATCAAGTTGCCCTACCACCTAGCAATACCACTGCTCAGTATATATCCAGAAGAGCTGAAAGCAGTGTCATGAACAGGCATTTGCACACTGATGTTCACAGCAGTATTATTCACAATTTCCAAAAGTCAGAAATAGCCCAACTTCTCATGAACAGAAGAGTGAATAAACAAAATGTGGTATATACATATGTTGAAATATTATGCAGCAGTAAGAAGAAGTAAGGTACTGAAGCACATGACAACATGGATGAAACTTGAGGACATGATGCTGAGTGAAAAAAGCCAGATGCAAAAGAATAGATAGTGTATGATTTCACTAATATGAGCCACTTCAAAAATGTAACCTCAGAGTCTTAAAAATGTAGAATATAGGGAGCATAAAGATAGATACTGGAGAAGGGGGAATGGTTACCTAATATGTCCAGACTAGTTAATGTGCTTGAACTTAAAAGAATGTGAATAGATAGAGGTAATGGGTATTCTTTAGTGGGTTTATAAGTAATTATGCCATATTGAAGGTAAATATGATTGAAATGGGTTGTACCTCACCAATTAGCTCTACAAATACCAAAAATTCTTACATGAACTACTTAAAAAGCATGAAACTTTTACAAAGAGTTAATAATAGAATAGTATTTCATGCTATGGTCTATATTTAATAGTAATACATCACAAGTATCTCAACAATGTTGGGGGGTAAGAATTAAGGGGAGTTTTAGATTATCTTTGGTGTGGGTGTGTCTATGTTATTTTTTTCTTTGGAGCAATGAAAATTGTCTAAAATTAAGAGTGATGATGATTGTACAACTAAGGGGGATACTATGAAACATTGATTGTTTATATTGGATAAAATATATGCTATATGACTTGATCTGCAGATTCAAAATAAATAAACAGAAAGATTCAAGTCGTAGAGAAAATGTGGGGAGAGAGGTATACCTATTCAATGTTGATAGGATAGCAGAATGGGGCAGCCCACCCAGAGGATAATATAGTGGATCCACAGGAGGCTAAATATAGGGTTATCATGTGATTAGGCAATCCCGTTACTGGGAATAGACTCAAAAGAACTAAAAGCAGGAACTTGAATAGACCTATGCACACTGATGTTTATGGTGATATTATTCATGATACCCAATAGAATGAGGTGGCCAAAGGATACTGACTGAGAAGCAGAAGGGTGAACTGCGGTGTTTATGTATGATAGAATATTGTGTGGCTATGGAAGGAATGAAGTCATGAGATATGCAACAAGGTGCATGAAACTTGAATATATTACATTGAGCAAAATAAACCAGAAACAAAAGGACAAATACTGTGTGGTCTCTTTTACAAAATACTTATAAGAAAATTGGGGCTTAAATAGTAAGCTCTTACAGCAGAGACATTTATTCCTGAGCTTTAAGTGTTATTTCTTAATTCTGAGATGCTTTGATATGTGTGTATAACCTGGTGTTTCCCCGGAACTCTGGTTATCTGTGTGACACCTAAGCTGGAGTTCTGCAGCTATGAGAGTCAGCAGTCTTACATACAGGAACTGTTAAAGAAGCTGAAAAAGAGATCTCAGTTAGAGATGGGAGCAAAGCAAATCTGACTGGGACTAAGGTAAATCATAATACAATGTAAAGGATGATATTGTCTGTATTCTAGAACTTTTGAGACCAAAGGAAGAGAGGTTTATTTTATCCAAAACCTAAATTTTCTGTAGCACACAATTTAACTTAACAAACATGTCTGGCCAGTTAACAGCCTAAACACATGGAGCCTAGAATTGGGAATCAGGTCTTGCTATTCTGTATAGTTTAATGTAATACCTGGATACCTTCCAGAGTATGCTGGGCAGACAACTTAAGAGTATTGGCAAAGTCCCTTGAGGGACTGGGGAAAAAATACAGACCTATTAAACTTTCCCACCTGGAAAATCCCTGATACTCTCTCAACATTAGGGAACCCCAAATTAGTAGGCGAAGCCCTTGATCTTGAGGCTTGCTCTAATGAAACTTATATCTATAATGGAGAAGCTAAGCCTATCTATAATTATGCATAATGGTTACTTCAAGAAAACTTCTTCTGTTGCTCAGATGTGAGGTAAAATCATTACCCTCTCTCCAACATGGAACAAGTCTCCCTGGCAATGTAGGACATAACTCCCAGGGATGAGCCTGGTCTTGGCACTGTGGGATTCACAATGCCTACCTAACCAAAAGGTTTGTGATGGTTAGGTTCTGGTGTCAATTTGGCCAAGTGGTGATGTCCAGTTGTCTGGTCAGGCAAGCACTGGCGTGACTGCTGCTGCAAGGCTATTTCATGGCTGATTGATAAACCAGAAGGCTGGTGTATTAAACCATCAGTCAGCTGATTGCATCTGTGGCTGATTACATCTGTAACCAACTAAGGCATGTCTCCCACAATGAGATAATGCATCAATTGAAGACATTTAAGGAAGGTGAGAGACTCTTTCACTGTTTCTTTAGCCAGTGAGTTACTCCTGTCGAGTTTGTCCAGCCCACTCATTGGAGCTGCCTGCTTCACAGCCTGCCTTACAGATTTTGGACTCTTTCTATTCCCACAGTTGTGTGAGACACCTTTATAAATCTCGTATTTACAAATCTCTCCTGTTGGTTCTGTTTCTCTAGAGAACCCTGACTAACACAGCTTACTACTAGGAGTGGTTCTTGAGAAACAAAATCTTAAAGATGGGTTTTTACAATTGGCTTTCTACTCTGGCTAGACTCTGAGGCACTAATTACTCTATTTCCAATGATCAAGATGGCACTGACAGTCCATGGGGGTGAGTTGGCAAAAGAGATACTTAAAATATCCCCATGAGATTCTGCTAATTGTACACTTATACGAGGCAAGGCTCTAAGTGAGAGTGTTTTGACGCCTTAACGGAGTTTTGTGGAATAATGATATCAGCTGGTTGTTGTTAGATATGCCAGCTACAGTGATGAGGGAAAGGGATGAGTTGAAGGCTTCAAATTTGCAACTTCAGTGCCTTATGAATGATGTAAGAGTTTCCATGTTTGCTCTGAAAGAAAATCTTACTTCCTGTGGTTGCAGCCTAGAAATATCTGAAAACTAGACACAGAGATTCATCATATGAGTAGCAGATTTACAACATAAACTAAAATCTCAGCTTTGCAAGGTGTCTGCTGGTAAAGTAAGGGCTTTGACTGGAAAAGCATAGGATCCCAAAACATGGGATGGAGATATATGGCTTGATAATGTTGGCGAAGGGGAGATGGAACTCCTGGAATCTGCCGAGCCTTTGCTGTAGATCTGTAATGAACTTCCCTGGTGAAAATGCTTCCTAACCTCTAGCCTGCCTTGAGGAAACAGATTTGCAGCCATCAGCCTTCCCAGAGGAGCCTGCCATTGAACCTCCACTTAATGAGATTTATCCTTCACTGCCTGCCAACTGCCTGCTAATCCTGTAACCACCTGCCTTGGGGAAACAGCTCTCACTCCTCTGTCTGGATTGACTAATCCTGCTTCACTAGAGGAAACTGCAATTGATTGACCTGAAGTAATTGGCTTGAAAGACACTTCTATTTCTTTTCTTGACCCACCCTACCACCCTTCTTTACTTCAAGACCTATAAGTAGACTAAAGTCCCAACATGTCTCAAGAAGTGAGGTACACAGTGTGACCCATGAGGATGTATGCTAGACTCCAAAAGAACTGTGTGAGTTTTTCAATCTATATAGACAGAAATCAGGGGACTATGTGTGGGAATGGATATTAGGGGTGTGGGATACTGGTGGATCAAGCAGAATTTATTTATATGGGCCCACTAAGCAGAGATTCTGCTTTCAGTGTTGTAGTTTGAGGGGTTAGAAAGGGCATTAACAGTTAGTTTGGATGTTTGGCTGAAATATGGGTCCAAAGGTGGCTGACATTACCTGAGGTTGAAATGCCAGAGCTTCCCTGGTATAATGTAGGTCAAGGGGATCCAGAGGCTTAGAGAGATGGGAATTTAAAGGTGGATTTATCATAGAAGATCCGCTCACCCACCTTAGGAATATCCAGAGGACACATCTTTCACCAGAACCTTGAGAAATAAATTCATGAGAATAATAAATAATAAATAAATTCATCCATCATTCCTGAAGAGCATTGTAGTTGTCCTTCTCTGTAGGTCAGATATTACCAAGGGAACTGCTGCCACTGAGCTGGAATCCTTAAACACAATGCAGATGATCAGACCCTGAGTTGAAAGAATCCATGTGGTGACAGTTAATCACCATAGACAAGGTAGGCATGGCTACCATAATGAAGAGCAGACTCAAAGCAGCAGTCAAAATAATCTGAACCTGCAGAGACCTGGTGTTGGCTAGTAGATCATGGACAGCATACCGAATTCTTGTTTGAGCTGTGTAAGCAGAATAATTCTAGGTCAAGTGAACAGAAGTCTAATTTGAATTGCAAAAACAGAGAGTCATGGACACTTAATCATTTCCCAGACTTCAGACAGTTTACAGACCCAAATCCCCTCAAATGAGGGGAGGACAGGTATCCTTGGGGAAGGGCCCCTTTACTTTGCCCCAAATTTACACTGTTACCTTCCTCCAAGCCTCCCCAAGGAGACTTATGGCCTTTACCAGTGTGACTGTGCATTGGGGAAAAGGAAATGATCAGTTATTTCAGGGATTATTGAACACTGGCTCAGAAGTGACACTAATTCCAGGAGAACCAAAACATCACTCTGGTCCATCAGTTAGAGTAGGGGCTTATGGAGATCAGGTGATTGATGGGGCTTTAGCTCAGGTCCATCTCACAGTGGGTCCCCAGACTCATTCTGTGGTCATTTCCTCAATTCCAGAATGCATAATTGGAATCGACATACTCAACCACTGGCAGAATCTCCACATTGATTTTCTAACTCATGGAGTGAGGGCATTATGGTAGGAAAGGCCAAGTCAAAGCCACTAGAACTGCTCCTACCTAGCAAAATAGTGATTAAGAAGCAATACTCTTCCTGGAGGGACTGCAGAGATTAATGCCTCTCTTAAGGACTTGAAGGATGCAGGGGTGGTGATTCCCACCACATTCCCATTTAACTCTCCTATTTGTCCTGTGCAGAAAACAGATGGGACTTGGAGGATGACAGTGAATTATCATAAACTTAACCAGGTGGTGACTCCAGTTGCAGCTGCTGTTCCAGATGTGGTATTGTTGCTTGAGCAAATCAACACATCGCCTGGTACCTGGTATGCAGCTATCGATCTGGCAAACGTTTTTTTCTCAATAGCTATTAGTAAGGACCACCAGAAACAGTTCATATTCAGCTGGCAAGGCCAGTAGTATAACTTCACTGTCCTGCTCCAGAGGTATACAATTCTCCAGACCTATGTCACCATCTTGTCCTCAGGGACCTTGATCATTTCTCCCTCCCACAAGACATCACCCTGATTCATTACATTGATGATATCATGTTGATTGGATCTAGTGAACAAGAAGTAGCCACTTTTCTAGACTTGTTGGTAAGTCATTTGTGGGTCAGGGGATGGGAGATAAATCCAACAAAAATACAGGGGCCTTGCCCTCTGTGAAATTTCTAGGTGTCCAGTGGTGTAGGGCTATTTAGAGATATCCCTTCTAAAGTGAAGGATAAGCTGTTGTATCTGACCCCTCCTACAATCAAAAAGGAGGTACAATACCTAGTTGGCCTCTTTGGATTTTAGAGACAGCATACTCCTCTTCGGTGTACCACTCCAGCCCATTTACCAAGTGGCCAGAAAAGCTGCTAGTTCTGTGTGGGGGGCCATACAAGAGGAGGCTCTGTGAGAGGTCCAGGCTGCTGTGCAAGCTACTCTGTCACTTGGGCTATTTGATCCAGAAGATCCAACGGTGCTGGAAGTGTCAGTGGAAAATCCCTATTTTCTAGATGTTGTCTAGAACCTTTGACAGGTCCCTACAGGAGAATCGCAATGCAGACCCTTAGGATTTTGGAGCAAAGCCTTACCACCCACTGCAGATAACTACTCTCCTTTTGAGAAACAACTTTTAACCTGCTACTGGAGCTTAGTAGAGACTGTACTTAACCATGGGCCAACAAGTTACATGAGACCTGAGTTGCTTATCATAAGCTGGGTGCTGTCTGACCCATCAAACCATAAAGTTGGACATGCACAACAGCACTTCATCATAAAATGGAAATGGTATATAAGAGATAGGACTCGAGTAGGTCCTGAAGGCATAAGTAAGTTTCATGAGGAAGTGGCTCAAATGCCATGGTCCCTAACTCCTTCCACGTTACCTTCTCTTTCTCAGAACAGAACTATGGCCTCTTGGGGCGTTCCTAACAGCAAACTGACTGAGGAAGAGAAAACTCGGGCCTGGTTTGCAGATTGTTCTGCATAATATCAGGGACTACCCAGAAGTGAACAGCTGCAGCATTACACTGCCATTCTGGGATGTCCCAGTGGGTGGAACTTCAAGCAGTGCACCTGTTCATTCATTTTGCTTGGAAGGAGAGCTGGCCACAGGTAGGTTTGTATATTGATTCATGGGCTGTTGCTAATGGTTTGGCTGGATGGTCAAGGATTTCTAAGGAGAATGATTGGAAAATTGGTGACAAGGAGGTCTGGGAAAAGGTATGTGGATAGACCTTTCTGAGAGGGCAAAGAACTTGAAGATATTTGTGTCCCATGTGAATGCCCACCAGAAGGTAACTTCAGCAAAGGAAAATTTTAATAATCAAGCCATAGTTAGTATTCGTGGGTCTAGGAATCAAGGGATGGAAATGGGAGTGGCACCACTCACTATCACCCCTAGTGATCCAGTAGGAAAATTTTTGCTTTTTGTCTCTGAAACTTAAGCTCTGCTGGTCTACAGGTTTTAGTTCCAAAAGGAGGAGTGCTCCTTTCAGGAGACACACAATGATTCCATTGAACTGGAAATTAAGACTACCACCTGGCACTTTGGGTTCTCATGCCACTGATTCAATAGGCATGAAAGGGGAATGCTATTTTGTCTGGGGTGATTGATCTTTCTATCAAGGAGAAATGGGACTGCAACTTCACAGTGGAAGTAAAGAAGAGTTTTCTTGGAAAACAGGAGATCCCCTAGGGCATGTTTTAATGCTACCATGCCCTGTGATTAAACTCAATAGAAAACTGCAACAACCCAATCCAGCAGGACTACTAATGTCCCAGAAACTTCAGGAATGAAGGTCTGGGTCACCCCACCTGGAAAGTTGAAGTGCTTGCTGAGGATAAAGTGAACATGGAATGGGTAGTAGAAGAAGATAGTGATAAATATGAACTATCACCACATGACCAGTTACAGAAATGAGGACTGCAATTGTATGAATATTTCCTCCTTGTTTTATTATGAGCATGTTTGCATCTGTACATAAGTAAATATCGTTTCTTCTTATCATATAACATAGTTGTATTGTTCATATTATAGTATTTAAGTCATAGGATATGAAGTTTAAGAATGAATGTTACCTGAGGACTTGTACCCTATTCTGTAGAGATGTAGTGCATTTTTGGTTGTACACTGGGCAGTTGAGTATTGTTAGGTGAAGCATATGTCTGTTATTGTGTTCTATTTGGAAATTAAGCATGTTTCATGGTGATGTGTATATCTGCCAGGTTGAAAAAGGGTGGACTGTGATGGTTAGTTTCTCATGTCAACTTGGCCAAATGATTACGCACAGTTGTCTGGTCAGGCAAGCACTGGCCTGACCATTGTTGCAAGGATATTTCACGGCTGGTTAATAAACCAGAAGGATGGTATATTAAGTCATCAGTCAGTTGATTGCATCTGTAGCTGATTACATCTGTGATCACCTAAGGCATGTCTCCCACAATGATATAATACAATCAGTTGAAGGCTCTTAAGGGAGAAAAGATACACTTTCATTGTTTTCTTCAGCCAGAAAACCTCTCCTGTGGAGTTCATCCAGATCCTTCCTTGGAGCTGCCAGCTTCACAATCTGCCCTACAGATTTTGGATTTTTCCATTCCCACAGTTGTGTGAACTACCTTTATAAATCTCACATTTGCAGTTCTCTCCCATTGGTTCTGTTTCTCTAGAGAACACAGACTAAGACAAGGGGGAAAAGAAATGTAACCAAAGAAGGTATCAGTGACTAAGAGATTCCAAATGGCATCAAGAGGCTATTCTGGAGGTTACTTTTACACAAACTTCAGCTAAGTATTATTAATTGTCATGATATGCCAAACCTCAACCAAAAGTATTTCTGTAAACCCTAAATAGATGCAGGACTCTACCTGAGACTTTATGAAAGTCTCATTTATTAAGTTTATCTGTAGCCTCCAGATAGTTCCTGGACAACATAATCCCTGAAACACAGAGTCATCAGTTCCTCCAAGAGCTTCAAACAGTGCATTTCCCTAGTCAATAATTTTGATACCTCTTTTCAACATGAGGAAGTTGGAACTGTCATTCTGCAAATATCCCTAAAGATTGTGAGAAGGATCAAAGTAGAAGTTGAGGAGTTGTAATAGAGAAGATAGGATTTAACAAATGAGTATGACTGCTGAATCATTATAATGATATTTCTTTTAAGTCTCCAGTATCTTAGAGCAACTAAAAGGAAATACCTGTAATGGTGGAACTGTAACTCATACCATACTTTGAAATTTATTTTAAAACTACTTGTTAAAATGTACTATGGAATTTATCACTTCTTTGTATACATGTTAAGTTTCACAATAAAAATATTTTTTAAAAATCAACTAGGAACAAATATATATGGGTCTCTTTTTGACCAATAAGAGTGGCCTGATGGATTTACTGTTCTAGTAAGTTTCTAAACCAGGTACTGTGAGTCCTCCAATTTTGTTTTTCTTCTTTTATATATCTTAATTCCTTTGTTTCTTCATGCTGTATTGTAGGTAAATTCTTAATACAATTTTCACCTTTTGTGATTCTCTGCCCTACTGTGTCTGTTTCCGAGCTTATCCAATTAAGAGGTTTTGTTTCTATGACTTTATCCTTTTTTCCCCAAGCTTTCTAATTTGTTCTTTCTCCTATCCAAAAAGTTTTGGCCTCCCCAAATTTTGTTCTATTAAATTAATTTCATTTGAACTTCATTCAGGAGCCAATTGTTATCTTCTTGAATGTCTTTCTTTGTTTCAGAGTTGGTCTGCAAACTTATTTCGAAGGGAATGTGTATGTGTGTGTGTGTGTGACAGAGAGAGAGAGAGAGAGAGAGAGAGAGAGAGAGAGTACTTGCTTTGCTATTTGTTTTGGCTGCCTTTCTATCTGTTTTACTCTTTCTTCTATTTGACCCACTCTGCGTAGTGGTTTTACAGTTGAAGTCACGTGGACCATGGGCTTTCTTTGCACAATCACGTTTTGTAATGACATTTTGGTGATCATATCCCAAGGCAATATTGGGGATTTTGCAGCTCCAAAAGTCACCAAGGCAGCCAGTGACCAGGCTCAGGTTCTGTCTCAAGCTATTTACTGTCTATCACTTCCTGAGGTCCTGACACTACCAGTTCCCTAGCTACAGGCAGTATTGAACAACGTGCTTGAGTTTTAAGTTAATTCTCCTTTTACAAGCTGGAGAAGCATATACTTGCAAACATCTATATTGAGCAGTATTATCCTGTCCACAGCTCAAGTCCCCTTGACCCTGCAGGAGTCAAACTCTCAGTTTCCATGACCTATGTCTCCCTTGAGGGATCACCAGTTTGTGTTTCCACTTAATTTCTGGCTTGTAGGGAAGTTTGACTCACTTTTTTCCTATTTGTGTCTTTTTGGTTTTCTATTTTTATTTTTACGTATTAGCATTACAAGTTGGAACAGAAAAGGCCCATTAAAGTCTGATGTTATGGCGCCATTTTGACTAGAAGTTCTTGTCAATCCTTTATTGGATTGTTAGTCTTCTCTGAGTACAAGATATTTCATACCAACAAACGTTGTGAATAACACACATGCACAAATTAAATAATAAAATTGTCACTTCTGTCTTACTCCCTATCTTAATAGAATATCAGTAGTAACAGCACATTATTTGAAATTTTGTGTTAATGACTCTGATTTTATTTATAATTTTACCACTTAAACATATCTCCAAGCAAAAAATTATTTATTATTGCATGTTTTTCACTTTCTATAAGTGGATTGGTATAGTAACTATTTTTTTCCACTCAGCTTTATGTTTTTTGAGATCTAATCTGATATTGTTGCTTCTAGGAATGTAACAGAATTTAATTATTCATACTTGTGTTAATGGAGACATTGTCAGTTTTTTTGCCATTGCAATACTTCTATGAATATTCTTGTACAAGTATTTCAGTGCACATAAGTAAAAGCGTCCCCAGATTATACATATAGGAATGTGTTCACAATAAACATTTCTAGGTAATGCCGAACTCTTTCCCAAATGTTTTCTTTGTTTGTTTGTTTTTGGTTTTTTTTCCCCAATTCATACCCCCACCTTCAGTACACGGGAACTTCCTGGATCTATCTCTTTGGAAGCAGTTGAGATGGTCAGACTTTATACCAGTCAACAACTGTGGGTTTCAAGTGAATCTCGTGATTTTCATAAATAAAACTTAGAGAGTCGACCATCAATAAAAAACCTCACTTAAGGACATTCTCAGGTTGTACTTTTGGCCAAAGAAAAGTGATAACAGATGGACAATCTGAAATGTTAGAAGGAATGGTGAACAAAGATTTGGATAAATATGTACATAAATCTAGAATTCTCTGTTGATAGCTAGATTGACTGCCTTCTGCATTTGTTTCTGATGAAACTATCCAATTCAGATATCCAGTTGCCATTTCTTTGATAATAAAAGTTATCATCTATTAATGTTAGGCACTCTTCTAGGAAATGTATGTACCTTTTTCATTTAATGCAAGAAACTATAAACATTATTAATCTTATTTTACAGATGTGGCAACTGAGACATAATGAGGTGAAGAAACTTACTGATATATATGAACAAAAGACAGACCCAGTATTGAAACCCAGTCAGTATAGTTCCCCAACTCATGCTTTTGTTTACCATGTTTATGCAATACTTGACATTGTACTACATTATACTCTTATCTATTACAGTAAACTATGGTATTATACTGTCTCATTGAGGGGTTCTCTTTTTTTTCCTGGTTGACTTTATGATCTTCTCTTTGTCTTTTGTGTTCTGAACTTTTACTCCTGTGTAAAAGTTGTGTTGTGCTGAAGTATAGATTTTTTATTTGTCCTGATTTGGATTCATTAAGCTTCAAGGATTTCAGTTTTGGCATTTTAACTGTTCTGGAAAATCCTCAATCATCATCTCTTCAAATGTCCCCCTATTATCACCTCTGG
Source organism: Myrmecophaga tridactyla (assembly GCA_004026745.1). Lineage (NCBI taxonomy): Eukaryota > Metazoa > Chordata > Mammalia > Pilosa > Myrmecophagidae > Myrmecophaga > Myrmecophaga tridactyla. The sequence goes on along the minus strand of PVIY010048239.1, from coordinate 4,048 downwards.
CACTTCAATTAGACATATGTTATAACTTCTAATTCTATTACCATATTTTTAAGCTTCATTTATATATTTCCACCTCTTTTTTCTCTCTGGGGTGTATTCAGAATAATTTATTCGGATATATATTTCAGTTTACTAATCTTCTCTTCAGCTGTGTTTAATCCATGCTAAACCCATGTTTTGCAGTTTTCATTTCAATTATTTTAATTTTTCATTTCTAGAAAGTATTTTTTTCAAGGTGACATGGCTGTAATTTATGGTTTCTTACTTTTGATAATATCTTCAAGCCCCCTTTATTTCTTGAAATATGCTTATTTTATACTCTGTGTCTGATAATTCTATCATAAACCCTTTGCCAGTCTAATTCTGTGTTTATTCTTTCTATAGACACTCACCCACAGTGATAAGGGTAATTTGTAAAGTCTGGGCCTCTGTTCTTGGGAATTTTAACAATGAAAATTATTTGAATCTTATATTGACTTTCCTGCCAGACTCTTGGGTGAATTATAATCCTGGGACCACATTAAATTAAAGTCACTGCTGAATTTTTTACACTGCCCAGGCTGTGCAAATTTTGACCAAAACTACCTTAAGAATCAGCTTTTAATTCAAAAGTTTCAGGCAGACTTCCTTCCCCTGCCACTTGCTACCACAATCCAGACCCCTTTGGGGTTTCTGTAATAGATGACTTTATTCCTGTCTGCGTAAGATATGATGCCATGAAAGCCAAATTGGTTATGACTCAGAGCAGATCTGGGTCTCTTTAACCTCTTCTCAAATGCAGATATCTATAAAGAGATTCAGTAACTTCTAGTAATATAAATGTAAAGCCATAAGTTCCAAAGAGAAAGGCCAGAAATAGGTATGCTAGAAATAGAGTAACCTGAACTTGCATGAATTAAATCCTGGCCACCAACTCTTTAGGGCTGGTTGAAATCCATACCTTCAACTGAAAGTTAGGGGTTTCATTTTGTGTTGGTTTTCATTTTGCCTCAGAGCTGCAAGAAAGAGAGAGCCATAAAATTATGAGAACCAGTTTCTGGATCGTGATGGATGGGTAAGCACAACCAGACCAGGAAAGGAATAGGCAGAGCCAGAGGACGTGGGAGGCTAATTTTAGTGTCATGGAGAGACCTCGGTTTGAACGCTGGCTCCTGAGTTCTTGGCCAAGTAATACAATCTCTCTGAGCCTCAATTTTCTCATCTGTAAAACTGAAAATGTTAGAATTTCCCTTCCAGTGTTGTGAAGATGTAATAAGAGAACATTTTAAAACGCTTAGCAAAATGCTGGGCATATATTAGGCATGCAATGAATCCGGCTTATTTTAGTAGGAGGAACTAGAGGACCCGAAGATTTGAAATATTATAATAATATAAAATAGTAATGAGAGAGGGAACTAAAGGGCATTCACAGCCCAGTGTGTGTGTACCTGTCTGGCTGTGGAGGTCCTATTCAGATCAAAAGGGAAATAATATTTCAAACAGTAGTCTTGACAACCTTGATAGTCTATGAGGTGCTCTGATCTAAATCATCATTCCCATCCATCCCATCTACACTCAGACAGAGTGGCTTTCTAGTAATTTTAAGTTTAGTCCAGTTGGGCTTCCCAGAATGGAAGACTTTGGGTCTATTTGGGGAGTACTACAGAGAAAACTGATCCATATTAATAATTCTATTATTATTATTTTTCTGGCACATTTATACCTGTAACCTGGGTGTGCTGGTTTGAAACTATTATGTTTCCCAGAATAACTTTTAATTCTGAACCAATCTTGTGGGGCCAGACCTATTGTTGAGGATGGGAAACTTTGATTGGACTGTTTCCATGGAGATATGACTCACCCGGTTGTGGTTGAGACCTTTTGGTTAGATGGAGATGTAACTCCACCCACTGAAGGTGGGTCTTGATTTGTTTACTGGAGAAATGGGGAAACACTTTGGAGAAATCTCAGAAGCAGACACTTGGAGAGCAGAAGCAACAGAGCTGACACGAGACCCAGAAGTTTGGAGATGTAGGGTCTAACAGACATCTCCATGTGCTTTCCCACGAGTTACTAAGTGGTCCAGAACCTGGAGAGAGCCAAGGGAAGCCAAGAAATGAAACCTAGCTCTGAAGAAGCCAAGTGAGGAAGCCTCGCAGGAAACGGAGGCTGTAAGCAATGGAGCCCAGGAGCAAGGGCTCAGAAGCTGCCAGCCAGGTGCCTTCCCAGCTGACAGAGGTGTTCTGGACAGCATCAGCGTTCCTTGAGTAACGGTAACCTCTTATTGATCCTTAATTTGAACATTTTCATGGCCTTAGAATTGTAAACTTGTAATGCAATAAATTCCCTTTTAACAGCCATTCCATTTCTGGCATATTGCACTCTGGCAGCTTTAGCAAACCAAACACTATGTAAATCAGGCATTCTTATAGTCCAGTGATAGCGTGGGGTCACATTCAAAATAACACAGCTTAACAAGCAAAGAGTAATTAGTAACAATTAAAATCTTTATTGCATCCCTTTAAGAAAATGCCCGAGAGGCATTTCATTCATAACATGTAGTGAAACTTTTTTCCTTTCGTTTTCATTATCTCAAATATCTGATGTTCTAGTTTGCTAGCTGCCAGAATGCAGCACACCAGAGACAGACTGGCTTTCAATGAAAGGGGGATTTATTTAGTTAATGTATAGTTCTTCAGAGGAAAGGCAGCTTTCTTATGTGGGAAGGCACAGGGCGATCTCGGCTGGCCTTCTCTCCAGGCCTCTGGGTTCCAACTTTCCCCAGGGTGATTCCTTTCTGCATCTCCAAAGGCCTGGGCTGAGCTGCGAGGGCTGAGATGAGGTACTGAGCTGCTTGGGCTCTGCTAACTTGAGCTCTCTCATTTAAGCACCAGCAAATTAAATCAAACATCATTCATTGCAGCAGGCACGCCTCCTAGCCGACTGCAGATGTAATCAGCAACAGATGAGGTTCATGTAACATTGGCTCATGGCCCCAGCATTAGAACTAGGCACCTTCACGTGGCCAAGTTGACATCTGACTACAACTACCACACCTGGCAACTTCTCCAAATCTCCACATGCCTCCCCCTCACCCATAATTTGTTACCCTGAGGTAATGCATAATGCAGGAATCTTATGCATAAATTTACTGAATGGTTAAAATTTCTCTGAACATTCAACAACCAACAATCTTCTAAACATTCTCAAACTACGTGTTTAATTAATAAATCAAAATATATACATCTAATAATGGAAATTTCCCCCAAATATTTGAACATTGCAAATGTAATCCAGCACCTTCCAATGTTTAATTAAACTCACAAGTAATTATACTAGAGTCTTGTAAATGCTTTAACATCTTAAGAGGGTGCATTTAAAATATTCTAACCTTTATAACCTTATAAAATAATTGGTACATTTACCTCAAACAAGTAACAGATCGTTAATATTATGACCAAAGCTCTTCTTTTTAGGGTGTCATGCTCCCAAATGCTTTCACAAATCTTTCACATACATACCTTATTATTTAGAAAGATTTCAGATAAGGGAGACGTACACACTTACCCTTGTATCCTTTTCAGTACAGCACTTTGAGCGTTAACGTGCCAGCAAGTATTTATCTAATTGCATTTTACTGTTGGAACTTACCCCAAAGCACTGGCAGTAGCAGTTCCATTGTATAGGTGAGGAAATAGTGGAATAAACAAGTTAGAGTGTTTGGAGCACAGCCACCCCACCCCACCCCACCCCCACTCAGGAATCCTGCAAGCACGGCTATCCTTCCTAGAAGTCAGAGGGCCCCCGCCTTCCCCGATTTGGTGGCCAGGAAGGCTTTAGCCGGGTCTGATGGGGCAGTGAGAAACAGAACACAGAAAGGAGGCCTTGTAGGGCTGGGTCCCCAGGGCGGCACGGCTCTCCACATCCCCATGGAATGAAGGCAGGAGCCCCTCACCGGGAGGTGCCTGACCTCTCTCGGGCTCTATGGACTCAGAAATTTGGATGCTCCTCAGTGAGAAGCAAGGGAGATGTTGGAAAGCTTTCTCCTTTGTACTCTCCATCTTTTGCA
>PVIY010048238.1:0-17405 GCA_004026745.1 Myrmecophaga tridactyla | reverse complement strand
CCTCCTCTTAACTCTTGTCCCTCACCCCATTAATTTACCTCTGCTGTTGCTGTGGTAGTGCTGATGGTTTCCTTTTGAACATGGCTCATAGCATGCAATAGCAGTTTTTCCCCCATACCCTGGACTTAAACACTTTTTATACAAGAATCATATCTTTGAAGTAATTCTTATGAGAACTCATTCTTATTTATAGTGTGAGCTAGTGGGACATGTATGTCTATACAACCCCTTTCAATCTTGTTCATCTTCCGTATGGTAATATTACTTCTAGACCCACTAGAGAATCACCTTTGCTCCTGTCTATTCCCTTACATTGGAGTTCAACCTCATTAGCCAACAGTTCACCCATCTCTAGCTTATGTATCTCTAAGTTCCCTATCTTCTGTGTTATAAGCCTCTGATTATACCTTTATACTGATCATAAAATTGGAATCATACAGTATCTATCCTTTTGTGTCAGGCTAACTTCACTCAGCATTATGTCTTCAAGGCTCATCCATCTTGTCATGTGCTTCAGGATGTCATTTTGTCTTACTGCTGCATAATATTCCATCGTATATATATACCACAATTTATTGATCACTTGTCTGTTGATGGGCATTTGTTTTTTTCTGTCTTTTGGCAATTATGAATAATGCTGCTATGAACATTGGTGTGCAGATGTCTGTTTGTGTCATTGCTTTCAGCTCTTCTTGGTATATACAAAATAGTGCTATTGCTGGGTCATAGGGCAACTCGCTATTTAGTTTCCTAAGGAACCGCCAGTCTTCTATAGTGTATGCACTATTATACATTTCCACCAGGGAGCTGGAAGTTTTAATCAAGATGTTGGCAGTTTCAGGTACTTCCCTCCCCATCCATGTGGGACATGACTCCCAGGGTGTAAATCACCCTGGTGATGTGGGACAGAGCTCCTGGGATGAGCTGGAACCTGGCATCATGAGATTGAGAAAGCCTTCTTCTTGACCAAAAGGGGAAAGAGAGAAATGAGATAAAAGAAACTTTTAGTGGCTGAGAGATTTCAAACAGAGTTGAAAGGTTATCCTGGAGGTTATTCTTATGTATTATATAGATATCCCTTTTTAGTTTATGGTGTGTTGGAGTGGCTGGAGGGAAGTACCTGAAACTGTTCAGCTGTGTTCCAGTAATCTTGATTCTTGAAGGTGATTGTATAAAGATATAACTTTTACATTGTGACTGTATGATTGTGAAAACCTTGTGTCTGATGCCTCTTTTATCCAGGGTATGGATAGATGAGTAAAAAAAAAATGGATAAAAAATAAATAAGTAATAGAGGGGATGGGGAGAAAATAAATTGGGTAGATGGAAACACTAGGGGCCAATGAGAGGGAGGAGTAAGTGGTATGGAATGTATGAGTTTTTTTTTTTGTTTCTTTTTCTGGAGTGATGCAAATATAAAAATGATCATGCTGAATATACAACTATGTAATGATGTTGTGAGCCATTGATTGTACACAATGTATGGACTATATATTTGTCAATAAAAATATTTTGAAAAAATGTTGGCAGAACCGTACTTTTTCTGAAGTCTGTAGGGTCCTGGTTGTGGCTTGTCAGCAATCCATAGTGTTCTTTAGGTTGTGGCATAACTCAGTCTCTGCCTCCATCACATGGCTGTCTTTGCTTTCATTCTGTCTGCATTTGTCCAAATTTGCCCTCCTTATGAGGACACCAGCATATTGTATTAGAGCCCACCCTAACCAGTTCAGTTTCATCTTAAGTAATAATACTTTCAAAGATCCTATTTCCAAACAGGATCACATTCACGAGACTGGGGCTTAGGACTTAAACGTATATTTTTGGGGGACACAATTTAATTCATAACATTATGCCACACCAATTGTTAAATAAAAAAAATCCGCCCTGCCTCGAAATCATGGTGTCTGGTGGGCAACCAGTTCCCCTCCCCAAGCCTGCATTCTGAGTATGATAATTCTACCACCTCCCTCCTGGGTAACCATTTCAATATCCCAGCCCTTAGAGTTAAGAATCTCTGGCTCTGAGTTGGTGTCTGCACTCTAGAATGGACATTCTCAGCCCTGGCTGCACACTTAAAAGATACTGAGGTCTAGTGGGATCAACAATTCCATCCTGACCCAAAGGGGGAAAAGAAGTGTAATTAATAAAGTATCAGTGTGAGAGAGAGTTCAAATAGAGTCAAGAGGCTACTCTGGAGGTTGCTCTTATGCAAGCTTCAGTTAGACCTTGCTACCTATCATAACCTGTCAACCCCAACCAGGACCATTCCAGCCAATCCTAAAGAACACCTACGGCAATATATAAAATTCTACCAGGGTTCTAGGCACTAGAGTAACTTTCGAGAAACCTACAACCTCCAGATAGGTCCCTGGTCCAGATAACTCCTGAAACCTATCCCAGCATCTCCAGAAATTCAGATAGTTCCATCTCCCTACCCCGTATTAGTGACAGACCCTTCCAATATCAAAAATTTAGAATTGCCATAGCCCAAACACCCCTAAAAAGAGGGATGGGAAGATCAAAGGTGATGGTGGAGTTATACAGAGAAGATAGGATTTAACAAATGAATGTGAAGGCTGAATCTTTAAATTGGTATCTCTTTTAGTCTCCAGTATTTTAGAGCAGCTAGAATAAAAACCTGAAATTGTGAAATTGTAATCCATGTCAAACTCTGAAATATGTTCTACAATTGTGGTGCTGTGCTTTGAAATTTATAGCTTTTTTGTATATAAGCTATTTTTCACACAAAAAGAGAAGGAAAAAAAGTCAATTGTGATGATAAAAAAAAAAAAAAGTACTTAAAACCTCTAGCCGCCTATATCCTGAAGAAGCTAGAAGGAAAAATCCAAGAGGATGGTATGGTAGCCCATGACAAACTCTGGGATCTGTCCTGTAACTACTTGTTGAAGAGTGCTTTGAAAGCTATTGCTTTTTTACTTCTTTGCTTTGTATTTATGTTATACCATACCATTTTAAAAGTTAAAAAAAATCAATTCATACCAAGAAAAAAGAATACTGAGGCCTGGGTCACATCCCTCGCCAGTTAAATCAGAAGCTCTGGGGGTGAGGTCTTGGCAAGGGTGTTTTCTAAAGTTCCTCAGATGACTCCACTATGCAGCCAATTTTTGAGAGCCACTGAGGCTGCTGGGGAAAATGCAGGAAGACCATGGGGTTGACAGCTGCATTAGGTGTTGTGAGGCAGACACAAAGATAACTAGATTAGTCTCCCCTCAGGGGGGCTACAACTGATTTGAAGGCTACAAACTGTGCACAAAGAGCACGTGCTGTGTGACGCCAACATGTCCAGTGTGTCCCTAATTCAGGGCAGACATTGAGGGTAAAAATATGGAGGAAGGAAATGATTCAGTCAAGTGAGGATAAAAGCAGGCCAGTCTTTCTGGGACAGGTTCTAGAGGCAGGTTTTTTTGAGGGGAGAGGGAGTGGCAAGAATGCCTCATACTGAACACGTTCTGTGGAGAACAGACTTTCTGGTCCTTTCTGAGGGTATGCTCCTAGGCTCCTTATCAGGCACACCAGCCTCTTTGTAACTCTGATTCATGCTCCCCGCCCATCCCCTGGGCCCAAGCTGGGCGCAACTGGCTGCTCTTCAGTCACTGCCCTGGCTCTCCAGGACAGGACACCCCGGCAGGACTAGGCTCGGACAGATAAGAACAGTGCTTGTTAGCTTGTTAGCACAGCTGTTCTCTGCAACACCCAGCGTTGTTTTCAAACCTACGGAAACTTGGGTGCGGAAGTGTGGCTACATCCACCCAACTTCAGAGTTGGGCTTGGTTCCAAATAAAAGGAAATTTACTCAGTTTTCCCAGACACAGGGACAAAAATAGAATTGACAGGAACCTCAAAGGGTTTGCTGGGGTACCAGGGTTACACCTAGAAAAAACTGATTAGGTCTTTGTTCTGGACACTCTCAAATTCTCCGTTCAAACTTGATCTGTTAATTTTCAGCATCAACAGCCACCCTTGGAAACTGTCCATGAAAGTTCTTCAGGGACAGTGCTTTAAGGATGCTGTCTTACAAGAGGGCAATTTTGGTAACAGTCTTAGAGGTGTCTGTGTGTTTATTGAGCTCCTACAGCCAATAAACTGGAGCGGCACTGAGTACAGTGCCCTGGGGTCTAAGGTTCAGGTCTGTCCTCTGTATGATCAGGGAGATTGCACTCTTTTCCCCCTAAAAGGGGACTGGATGACATGACATGTTTGGGTGGATGGGGACCCCAGCATGATTTGTTATTCTGTTTCAACCTCAAATCCCATCTCAGATGTTGACATCATGTCTAACCTCATGCCACAGAGTGGGGCTGCCTGCTGGGAAATTATATTGTCTAAGGGTCTCCAGCAGGACTGTGCTAAACAAGTAGTGAGATCGCATAGGACCTTCCTAGCACTCCTGGAGTGCCTTTTCCTTTTTCCAGCCCTTTTATCTGCCCTTTCACCTCCACACCCCCAGGGATTTTATACACAATCATACTTCCTCCCCAGCTTAAGTGGTCCTTGCCTCCCTGCTCTCAAGTAGGGGAGAGCAGCTTTTACTCCATTTGTCATATGGAGAAGCAGAGGTCATGCTGCTGGCTCATGGTAGAACTGAACCTAAAATTCAGATCATCCATTCCTAGCCTGTCTTCAGCTGCAAAGTGAGCTGTATGTGCTCAGTGTGTGATGGGATGGCTATGCCCATCAGTCTCCAAAAAACTAGAGGTCTTGTGAAGGAGGAAGCCTGCAATTAGGGTTGTAAAGGACAGTAACCCCCCCACATCTCCATACATTTGAGAATACGCCCATGCTTTGAGGCCCTCCTGGGCCAGAGATGGTCCTTGTAGACAATAGACCCATATCATTCCCCATGGAAAGTGTGGGCCTGCCACGTCACAGCAAAGGGTTGTAGGATGACAGGATCGAATTAGTTTCCTTTTAAAATTAGGAAAGCAGTACAGAGGTGACTGGAGTAAATTATTTAACCCTTTTGAGCTTTAGTTTCCTCATCTGTAAAATGGGAAGAATAAAAGTACTTATTTCAAGCGTGCATGGATGGTTCAGTAGTAGAATGCTTTCCTACCACACAGGAGACCTGGGTTCTATTCTCAGCCGATATACCCCACCTCCCCACCCCCCAGAAAAAAAAGTACTTATCTCACAGGGTGTTGTGAAGAGTAAAATGAAGTGGTATCTAGGAAAAGTGCTCATAGGGCACTATACAAAGGGAATTTAATAAAGCTGAGGAATCAGTGTTTTTCTTAAAGAGCTTTCTCCATTTCGAGCCAGCTTCCTATCTCCCATCCTCTTCCCCATCTTCTCAGAGCTTTTGAGGGGTGGGTGTGGGATGGCTTCATCTGTTTGTGGAGTGGACAGGGGATGTGACTTGTCCCTGAGACATGCAATGAGTCAACAACCCAGTGGGCCCGTGTCCCCCTGCCTGCTGGTCTGTCTGCTGTGCCCTCGGTTCTGTCTTCCACTGGCCAGCCTGAGGCCCTGCCTCCTATTTTGCAGGAGTCCCCTGGCTGGAAACCCCGCCTCATTGTCCTAGGCAGCTGTGGGCCTCAGGGAGTCTAGCTGCTCTGGGCTGATGGTGGTTTCCTTCTCTGACTGAGATAACCTCAGGAGATGCCTATCTGGTTCGGGGAAAGGGTGGAGGGTCTGAGTAAACCCCTCTTTGTCCTGTGATACCAGGCGGACAATACTTAGAAAGATCTTTAACCGCGCAGTCTGCCCTCTGCACTGTCTCCCTTCCTCCCTCCTCCTCCTCCTCCTTCCTTCTTTCCCCCCAAAGGCCTTTGGTTAGCTGTCTGGAAGCTTGGGTGTGAGGCTGAGCAAGTCTCATTAACCCCTTCAGTACTCTCAGAACTGTGGGTGGGGAAGCTGGGCAAAAGGGCCCTTCCCTGGACCGTCTGATAATTCTCTGGAAGTAGGGACAAGACAAGCGGTTTTAGTTAGGGGTGGCTCAATTGCTCTACTTTTGTTCTAGGAAAAAGTTTCTTTGTGGCTGAGCTTTGGAATCAAACAGATGAATTTAAATCCAGCCTCTACCATGGGTTAGTTCAGTGATCTTGGGAAACTGGCTTAAGTTACTTCTCCAAGTCCTGGTTTTCTCACCTGGTGTTAACTGGGGATAAAAATGCCTTTGCATGAGGTTATCATAAGGAATAAAGGATCTAATACATATAGAGTCTCTAGCAGAGGGCCTGCCACAAGGAAACTAGCCCATAGTTTTCCCTTCTAAGGCCACCTCTGCACTGCCGTCTTGTAGGTGACTTTGTGACAAGAGTATCTAGGAAATGTGAATGGCCCTCTCTACCTCATATCCTTTCCAGAAAAAATATTCTAATGGTAGGTCAGATGGATCATCTGGGCATGAAAGGAACAAGCCTTCATTCATTCAGTAAATATTTATTGAAAGCTTACTATGTGTCAAGAGTTGTTCAAGCAATGGGGGAGACAACAGCAAGTAAGGCAGCCCCTATCCTCAGGGAGCTTTCCATTCATGTGTGTGCATGTGTGCAAGTATGGCAGGGCAGATAAGAGCAAGTAAAACAGAAGGATAAAATATAAGTTTGCATTAAAGATGGCTGCTTTGAAGAAAATTAAGATAAAAGATTGGAAGGTGACGATTTGTGTGTGGGCTATTTCAGATCGGGCATCTAGAGAAGGCCTTTCTAAGGAGGTGGTATTTGAACAAAATGTGAACGAAGTGAAGGAATGAGCAATGAGAAGATATAGCAAGAAAGTCTTCCAGCCATAAAGAACAACAATTTTGGAAGCTCCAAGGTAGGATCCAGCTTGATGTGTTCTAAGAAGAGCATAAAGACCAGTGTATGTAGGAGAATTCAGAGCTGTGGCCTCATTCCTTTTGGTAATCTGCCCACATCAGATGGAGAAGTCTCAAGGCTGTGATGTCCGTCCCTGTGTAGATGGCCTGCTGCCTGAGTGTATTTGGAAGGAGAATCAGCCTTTGGCTAAGGGAGCAGCAGAAAGCTGATGATGGTGGGCTGCATATTTTTTTTTAATTAGGATGATGGAAGACAGCTGTCACTGGTTTCTTTTTATTTATTTATTTTGTTCTTGGCTTCTGATTAAACTTTCTGGTGCTATTTGCTGATGCCAGAGGCAATCTTGAGTTCTGAAAACACAGCAGGGCCCAGCTGCTTCCCTTGGGCCAGCTCCTCATTTAGGACCAGGAGCCAGGCAGGGGAAGAGCCCTCCCTGGGCTATTGCTCCCAGCATAGGAGAGCCAGAGCCCTTATCATAACCATCATTCAGGGAGGAGAAAATCACTGTAGTCCCCAAGTCAAACTAGTCGCTTGCCTAATTGGTGCCCATTTCTCTTCTTTAAATTCAACAAACGTTTCCTGGGACCAGGCACTGTGTACAACACAAACGCAGCTGATATTCATGGACATGGCGGGCTGGCTGGCATGTTCTGATGGGTGGAGACCCATACTGCAGTTATTAAATGTTTTAAATCACACTGCTAGAAAGAAGGACAAACAAAAGGAGGGACTCTGCCTGCAAGGTGCAACTATGCTCTGGGGACCAGCAGACCAACAACCACTCGGTTAACTGTCTGGCAAGTCTGGATGAAGTAGGGTTTTGATGGTTGGATAAATAAAGCACCAAGAAAGACATAAAGTGGATCAAAAGTCAGCTTTCCTCAACATTTATTTTGCTGAGCTAAAAGCATAAGCTGACTACTTCCTCTGTCCTTGCTTACCCAGGAAAATCCATTTCCAAAGTCTTTACTGTTTTTCTTTCATTTCTTCTCACCTCTGAATAACTGGTACTTGGAATGGTTGGCCAACTTTGCCCCCCCCCCCCCAAGGAGCCCTTCTTGCATATATCATGAGGACTTTTTGGATTTTCATCCCTTAAATTCCTATTCATGCTGCTCCACTTCACCTCTCTACAGAGCTTCAGCCAACATTTGGCTTCCTGTATCTCTCTTGGAACTTTGGGCCTCCTTTCACTCCTGTGAACTCCATTCTCCTTCCTGTCCCAAGCTGAGCTCTGCTCCAAGGTCTCATTATAAAGCCCCTTGGTCTTTGGTGACTGTCACAGTTCTAAGAGTCACCATTTTCCAGACATAATCCCTTACCCCAGCCTTCTGTGAACTCTTAGTATCTCCTTCCATATTCAGTGCATCAGTTTCCTCTTTTTAGCTCTAATAAAGTAATGTGATTTTGTCCCCTTCCAGCCACTTTCAGGGCAAGGAAAGAACAAAGAGGGACAGCGAAACATGCCATGGGTTTTGGGGAAATCTTCTTATACCTGTGATGGATGCAGGGCCACTGTGATAAACCCAAGGCCAGGCATGGAAAGGTGCTGGCTGGGGAGCAGAGCCAGCAATTCTTTAATGAGCCTGCAGTGGGAGACTGGGTGGGCAGTGACCAAAAACAGAGCCCAGATTAGTTCTGGTGCAGCATCCATGGAAAGTCCAGCAGTGTGGAGCGGTATGGAACATAATTTCCCTGACCTCATCCAGCCTTCTGTTTTCCTTTACCTCCCCTGTTGCAGGGGCCAACCCCCCAGCTGCTGCTTGCAAGTATCAGGGCTTGGTTCACACTGAGATAGTCTGTTGACTGTCCTTTCCTCTGTCCATTCTCTCAACCTGAGTCCTGAGGATAGAGAGAATAGGACTGGACAGTCCCCTCCTCTATAAGTAGAGTCTCCTCAGAAAGCCTATTCTGGTTTAGGGTGTACAAGAGGGGCCGGTCACAAACTTCCTTTTCAGACTTTCTCCTTGAACTGGGCAGTGACTCACTCAGAACAATTCAGTGATCCCAGGAATGTACATGTGATTGACAGCTTTGTGGCTAGAAGCCTGGCCTTCAGATCACAGATGTAGGGTGGGATGCCCTGGGACTGCCAGGAAAGACCCTCAGAGAGCCGACCTGGACTACTGAGAAGTTCTTAGTGATACAGAGCAGAGTCCTGGGGTGCTGGGCCTGGAGGAGGAATGTAGATATGAAAGAAATTGACACAGGGTAAGGGAAGGCAGAAAGTCTTGAATAACAGGGAACCAGTGGAAAGCACTCACAATGCACCATGAAGGCAAATTCATGTCAGACAGCTAATTTCCTGACATGCTGAAGGGGAGGCAGAGGAGAGAATCCAAGGCTCTGAGTCATAAGGGAGCCAGTGTCCAAACCAGTCTACTCTCATATTGCACAGGTGAGGATATCAAGGCCCACACAGTGACGTGAGGTGCTTGGTTGCAGATCACCCAGTCATGCAGAGTCAGAATCAGCCCTGGAATTTAGACTTCTGGCATCACAACTCTTTCCACATTCCTTCAGAGACTGCCTGCAGGAGGAGAGCCCTAAGCCAGGCTGTGAAGCACTTGAACTGGGGAAGTGGAGTGGGTGAGGTTTCCTGGTTGGGGGAATGATTTGTGCAGGAACCTGAGGCTAGGAAACTTGAGGGTAGCAACAATGAAGGACCAATGGCACACCTAATGACCAGTCTTCTGGATGTTCTTATTTCTTTCCCATCTCATCTTCTCTTGTGTTCACCTCTCTTGTTTTGTGAAGCCCTCTGATCTCTTCTTTTTTTTTTTAATTGCATAACATAACATATATACAAAGCAAAGAAAGAAAAAAGCAATAATTTTCAAAGCACTCCCAACAAGTAGTACAGAGCAGATCCCAGAGTTTGTCATGGGCTACCATTCCATGATCTCCGATATTTCCTTCTAGCTGCTCCAGAATACTGGAGGCTAGAAAGAATATATATATATTTTTCTCATCACAATTGACTTTTTTTCTTTTTTGTTAAAAATAACATATATACAAAAAAACAGTAGCTTTCAAAGTACACTGTAATAATTAATTGCAGGACAGATTTCAGAGTTTGGTATGGGTTACAATTCCACAATTTTAGGTTTTTACTTCTAGCTACTCTAAGATACTGGAGAATAAAAGAAATATCAATATAATGATTCAGCAATCATACTCTTTTGTTAAACCCTACCTTCTCTGTATAACTCCCCCATCACCTTTGATCTTTTTCTCACTATTTAAGGGTATTTTGGGCTATGCCCACTCTAACTTTTTCATGTTGGAAGGGGCTGCCGATAATATGGGATAGGGACTTATCTGGTCCAGGGACCCATCTGGAGGTTGCAGGTTTCTGGAAATTTACCCTAGTGCATTGAACCTTTGTAGAATCTTATATAATATCCTAGGTGTTCTTTAGGATTGGCTGGAATGTTTTTGGTTGGGGTTTGACAAGTATGGTAGATAGCAATGTCTAACTGAAGTTTTCCTAAGACTGATCTTCAGAGTAGCTTCTTGACTCTATTTGGGCTCTTTTATTTTTTTATTTTTAAAATTTTTTATGTTATTTTTTTAGATACCAAAAAACACCAAACAAACGCAAACATTCCTATTTTGATCATTCTGTTCTACATATATAATCAGTAATTCACAATATCATTACACAATTGCATATTCATCATCATGATCATTTATTAGAACATTTGCATCAATTCAGAAAAAGAAATAAAAAGACAACAGAAAAAAAATTCATACATACCATACCCCTTACCTCTCCCTTTCATTGATCACTAGCATTTCAAACTAAATTTATTTTAACATTTGTTCCCCCATTATCCATTTTTGTTCTATATGTTCTACTTGTCTTTTGACAAGGTAGATAAAAGGAGCATCAGACACAAGGTTTTCACACTCATACAGTCACACTGTGAAAGCTATACCATTATACAATCATCTTGAAGAAGCATGGTTACTGTAACACAGCTCTACATTTTCAGGCTGTTCCCTCCAGCCTCTCCATTACATCTTGACTAGCAAGGTGATATCTACTTAATGCATAAGAATAACCTCCAAGATAACCTCTTGACTCTGTTTGGAATCGCTCAGCCATTGACACTTTGTCTCATTTCACTCCTTCTCTTTTGGTCGAGAAGGTCTTGCCAATACCTTGATGCTGAGTCTCGGTTCACTCCAGGATCTCTGTCCCACGTTGCCAGGAAGGTCCACACCCCTGAGAGTCATGTCCCACGTAGACAGGGGGAGGGTGGTGAGTTTGCTTGTTGTGTTGGCTGGAGAGAGAGGATACATCTGAGCAACAAAAGAGGTTCTCTTGGGGGTGACTCTTAGGCCTAATTTTAAGTAGGCTTGACCTACCCTTTGTGGGGTTAAATTTCATATGAACAAATCCCAAGACTGGGGGCTCAGCCTGTAGCTTTGGTTGTCCACACTGTTTGTGAGAATATCAAGAATTCATCTTGGAGAAGTTGAATTTTCCCCCTTTCTCACCATTCCCCAAAGAGGACTTTGCAATTACTTTTTTATTCATTGTTCAAATCACTCTGGGATTTATCGGGGCATCCCTCTGGACAAACCAACAAAATCTCATGTCCTACTCCAGGTTCCATGTACTTATGGTGTTCAATTAAGCTGTCTACATAAATTATATTAGGAAATGCACTAGTCAAAATATAAATTTTGTAACAAATAAACATTTTTTGCTTTAGTCTCACACATAGGTGGAAATTTTTAAATATTAATTATCATCTATTTTCAGCACCCTGCAGTAATGACATTCCTTTGTTCTTCCTCCTGCAAAAACATTTTTAAAATTTGTACATTTAGTTACTATCATTATACACTCTAGGCATTCCTAGATTATACCATCTCAATCTTTATCGTCTGTGTTTCTTTCTGATTTCATTTGTGCCCCCAGCCCTTCCTCTGTCATTCTCACATTCAGCTTCATTCAGTGTTTTAACATAATTGTATTACAGTTAGGTAGTATTGTGCTGTCCATTTCTGAGTTTTTACATTCAGTTGTGTTGCACAATCTGTATCCCTTCAGCTCCAATTATATTTGGGCTCTTTTAGTCACTGGTAACTTATTTGTTACATTTTTTCCCCTCTTTTGGTCAGGATGGCATTGTTGATCCCACGAGGCCAGAGCCAGGCTTATCCCTGGGAGTCATCTCCCACATCACCAGGGAGACTTTCACTCCTGGGTGTAATGTCCCACGTAGAGGGGAGGGTAATGATTTTACTTGCAGAGTTGGACTGAGATAGAGTGAGGTCACATCTGAGCAACAAAAGAGGTCCTCCAGAAGTAACTCTTAGGCAAACCTATAGGTAAGCTGAGCCTCTCCATTACATACATAAGTTTCACAAGAGCAAGCCTCGAGATCAAGGGCTTGGCCTATTGATTTGGGTGTCCCTAATGTTTGACACAGTAGTTTCAGGGGTTTCCCAGGGGTAAAGTTTAATAGTTCCAATTTTTTTTTCCCAGTCCCTCAAGGGACTTTGCCAATACCTTTTGATTATCTGCTTAATTTACTCTGGGATGTATCTAGGCATTACATTAAGCTATAAAGGATTAAAGGCCCTCATTCTTATTCTCGGCTCCCTGTGTTTGGATTGTTTAAATGATCCATCCAGACAGGTTGAGTTAGATTTATGTGCTACAGAAAATTTAGATTCTGGACAAAATAAATCTTTTTTCCTTTGGTCTCAAAGAGCAGATGAGGTTCTAAAATATAGACAATGTCTTCCTTACTCCTATATTCTGAATAACCTTAATCCCGACCTGATCGACTTTATTCTTATCTCCAAAGCCTATGCCTACATAAAACAACCTCTCAAAATCCAGAAATAACAATTTCCACTCCATACTAAATGTGACTGCTATAAAAGCTTACAATCTAGGACCCTGTCTTCTTATAAGCATTTTCTAAATGAGACCACAGAATAATTGCTCTATTTTTTGGGATATTTTGCCTCACCAGATGTCCCACAGGTTCATTCACAATGTTACATGCCTCACAATTTCATTCCTTTCTGTAGTAGCACAATATTCTATCAAATTTATATACCATCATTTGCCAATCTACTTCTCAGTCAGTGCATCCTTCAGCCACCTCCATTCATTAGGCATCATGTACAATGTCCAAAGTCAACAGTCCATCAATACTCTTAATTTTAGATACTTTCCTTGTTCTCAAGAGAAAGTTAACTAATAAACACACCCTCACCAAATAGAAATATTTCTATTTAATTCTTGTCTCTCCCCCCTTTATTTACCCCTGGTGTTGCTGTAGTACTATTGATGTTTTCCTCTTAAACATAATCTATAACCATGTGTGCTGGTTTGAAAGGATGTATGTATCCCAGAAAAGCCATGTTTCAATCCTAACTCCATTTTGTAAAGGCAGCCATTTCTTCTCATCCCTATTCAGTACTGTATGTTTGAAACTGTAATTAGATTGTCTCCCTGGAGATGTGACCCAATCAAGAGTGGTTGTTAAACTGGATTAGGTGGAGACATGTCTTGATTAGCTTATTAGAATCTAGGTGGGTCTTGATTAGTTTACTGGAATCCTATAAAAGAGGAAAGATTTTGGAGAAAAAGATTCTGAGAAAACAGAACGATGAGCCACAAGAAGCAGAGAGTCTACCAGCCAGCAACCTTTGGAGATGAAGAAGGAAATCGTCTCCCCGGGGTGCTTCATGAAGCAGGAAGCCAGGAGAGAAAGCTAGCAGATGACACCATGTTCACCATGTGCCTTTCCAGATGAGAGAGAAACCCTGGCCATGTTCGCCATGTGCCTTTCCAGTGAGAGAGAAATGCTGAACTTCATCGGCCTTCTTGAATCAAGGTATATCTCCCTGGATGCCTTAGATTGGACATTTCTATAGACTTGCTTTAATTGTGACATTTTCTCGGCCTTAGAACTATAAACTAGCAATTTATTAAATTTCCCTTTTAAAAAGCCATTTCATTTCTGGTATATTTCATTCCAGCAGCTAGCAAACTAGAATAGCATGCAATAGCAGTTTACCCCTATACCCCAAACTTATACTCTTTGTACAAAATTCATTCCTTTGAAGTAGTTCATGCAAGAAGTTATTTATATTTCTTGTATTAATCAGTGGGACACATGGGTCCATGAACCACATCTCATCTTTTTGTCTCTCTTTTTTTGGCTTATCTGGTTGGACACTGGTGATGGCAAGGAGCTTGCCTCTATTCCTGACCCATTTTGGTTTCAATCAGTTTTGTTTGGTAGTCAGCAGGCATGGATTGAGGAAGCACTGTGAAACGTGAATGAACCAGAAGGCAAGGCTTCTACCCTTGAATACTACGGTAGATAAGTGGAAGAGAGTCATCTGACAAACATTCATGGAATAGTTAATATGTGCTGGCTTCTGCGCTAAGCCTTGAGTTACAAATATGAGGAAGACAAAGTCTGCCCTCCACTCACTGTTGAGTGGGGGAGGTTGACAAATATACAGTTCACTCAAGTATTAAGGAGAAAGGAATGAGTACTCCAATGGTGATGTTAGCAGTGTGCTGTGGGAAGAAATTGATTCAGCTCCCTCCTTTCTCTGTCTTGGATATGTCTATTGAATGCCAAACCTTCATTTCCAGTCTCTTGCCAGATACTTCCATCTGGGTGTCCCACAGACATACTCACTCCTCATGCCTCACACTGACGTCACAGTTTTCCCCATACCTGGTTCTCTTCTGGAGTTATGCTCTCAGCTGATAACATCACTCTGTGGCCCACGCTAGAATCCCCAGTGTCATTTTCACCAACTCCCTCTTCTTCAGACATACACCCCCAGTTTGAGGCTCTGCCTCCTAAAACCTTCCTAGTCTGCCCTCACTTCTCTCTGTCCACATGGCCATGATGAACTCCCCTCTCACCGGCTCTCCCAGGCTCCTGTCCTGGGCCTCCCCAACTATGCTTCTTCCTTAACATACAGCCTACCAGGAGCATCCCCAAAACAAATCAGATTCTACTTACTGATACTGTGTGTACTAGAATCATTATGTGCCAGGCACCATTCTAAGTGCTTACAAATATTAACTCATTTAATCTCCTTCACAATCTTATGAGGTGTATATGGGTGATTATAACCATATTTCATTGACTCTAAGATCCTATCAATCCTCAGATGCACCTTATTTTTGTAGAAAAACTGACACATTGCTTTGTTATCACATAGAGTGTTTATTTTACAGTTCACAAATGAGCTCTTTTAGACTTGTTTAGACCTGGATTTTCAAAATTTTTGTTTTTATGTTTACCTTATACATACTCAAGAAATAAGTAAATGAAATAAATTAGTCTAGATATTCCCCAAATTTCCTCATCTTCAGAGTCCTACCCTTCTGAATTGTTTTGAAGCTCAGCCATTGGTGTCTCTCTTTTTCCACATACCATTCTCTGTGCCATCAAGAATGGTGCAGTATTTCTTAGAAGAGCGTTCCACCATCGTCCGTGGCTGACACTGATGCTGCAGTTTTGATGTGCATGCACGGGTGAGATGACTGAGGCACTCTTACCACCTGACTAACGACTCTAAGATGATTTAGAGGTGCTAAAACGAAAAAAAAAAGTAAATTTTTAATTGATGAAATATGTTATCCCATTTTACGGATAAGAAAACCGGAACATGGACAGGGTTAAGTAACTATTCCAAAATCACAAAGCTAGTAAGTGACGGAACTTGGATTATTATTTTTTTAAATATTACTTAAAAAAAACAGTTTTATTCATACGCCATACAGTCTATCCAAAGTATGCAATCAATAGCTCTTGGCATAATCAGAGTTGTGCATTTATTACCACAGTCAATTTGAGAATATTCTCATTGTTTCCATACCCCTTATACCACCCTATTATTGACACTTAGCATTGGTATAGTACCTCTGTTACAATTGATGAAAGAATTTTACAATATTATTGTTAACTACGTGCCATAATTTGCATTAGTTGTACTTTTCCCGCATACCATCTATTATTAACATCTTTGTAACTGAGAAATTAGGATTTAAGGGATGATTTTGATTACTGAATCATATTCCTTTTTGCTTTCTGTATATTGGAGTAGACAGAGGGAAACACCTGAAATCCCTGAACTGTAATTCAGCTGCCCTGATAACTGAAATGATTTTAAAAGCCCTTATCTTGTGCCTTTGTGACTGTAAGAGCTGTTACTCCCTTTATCTGGTCATTTTCTTCTAAGGCAAAGGCCCTAATGCTAATGAAGAATTTGAAGTCGGCCATGAACTAGTTTCAGCCCCTTAGATGTGTAAATCATATCCACTAGACTCTGCCATTAAAAATAGCTGGCCTCCCTTCCTTTGGGCTTACACCTTTAGTATTGAAGTGATAGCTCTGCTTCCCTCCTTTCTAATTACGTTCTATTGAAATGATGATAACACTGTCTCCTATTCTGCTTAGAACTTGCTATTTGAAATTGTAATGAACTCATCTCCCCTTGCTAAAATCCATAAAAACCTTGAACCTCCTAAACTCGAGACAGACTTTGGGCCAATAGGCCATCTGCTCTCCTACCACGTGCCTAGTAATAAACGTTTTCTCTCTTTGAAACCCCGGTGTCTCAGGGTTGGTTATTGAGTGCGTCGGGCAGAAGAATCCAAGGCCTTGGTCTAGTGACACCTTATAATTGTGCTGTACATTTTCTAGTTCATGGAAGAACATTCTTATATTTGCACACTTAACTGGTCACATCCACAACAGGGTTCACTCTGTTATACTGTCCCATGTTTCATCCTCTAGCTTTCCCTCTATTATCATATAGTACCCTAAACTTCCCCTTTCAACCACAATCGTACCCATAATTCAGCATTGTTAATTACACTCAGAGTAGTGTGCTACCATCACCTCTGTCTATTTCCAAACACTTACAATCAACCTCATTAAAAATTAAGCACAAAAGGATAAGCTAAGCCTACTTAAAATTAGGCCTAAGAGTCACCCCCAGGAGAACCTCTTTTGTTGCTCAGATGTGGCCTCTGTCTCTCAGCCAACACGACAAGTAAACTCACTGCCCTCCCCCTCTCTATGTGGGACATGACTCCCAGGGGGTGTAAACCTTCCTGGCTATGTGGGACAGAAATCCTGGAATGAGCTGAGACTCAGCATCAAGGTATTGAGAAAACCTTCTCAACCAAAAGGGGGAAGAGCAAAATGAGACAAAATAAAGTGTCAATGGCTGAGAGATTCCAAACAGAGTTGAGAGGTTATCCTGGAGGTTATTCTTAGGCATTAAATAGATATAACCCTTTTAGTTAAGGTGTAATGGAGAGGCTGGAGGGAACTGCCTGAAAATGTAGAGCTGTGTTCCAGTAGCCATATTTCTTGATGATGATTGCATAATGATATAGCTTTTGTGTGTGGTTGTGAAAACCTTGTGTCTGATGCTCCTTTTATCTACCTTATCAACAGATGAGTAAAACATATGGATTAAAAATAAATAAATAATAGGGGGAACAAATGTTAAAATAAATTTAGTAGACTGAAATGCTAATGATCAATGAAAGGGAGGGGTAAGGGGTATGGTATGTATGAATTCTTTTCTGTTGTCTTTTTATTTCTT
>PVIY010048237.1:0-17412 GCA_004026745.1 Myrmecophaga tridactyla | reverse complement strand
TTGGGTAATCGGAGCTGAAGGGATACAGATTGTGCAACAGGGTTGAATATAAAAGCTCAGAAATGGACAGCACAATACTACCTAACTGTAATACAATTATGTTAAAATCTGAATGAAGCTGCATGTGAGAATGATAGAGGGAGGGGGGCTGGGAACATAAATGAAATCAGAAAGAAAGATAGATGATAAAGACTGAGATGGTATAATCTAGGAATGCCCAGAATGTATAATGATAGTGACTAAATGTACAAATTAAAAAAATTTTTTTGCATAAGGAAGAACAAAGGAATGTCATTACTGCAGGGTGCTGAAAATAGATGGTAATTAATATTTTAAAATTTTACGTTATGTGTGGGACTAAAGCAAAAAAAGTTTATTTGGTACAAAATTTATATTTTGACTAGTGTATTTCCTAATGTAACTTATGTAGACAGCTTTATTGAACACCATAAGTACTTGGAATCTTGGGTAGAACATGAGATTTTGTTGGTTTGTTCAGAGTGATGCCCTGATGAATCCCAGAGTGATTTGATTTGTGAGTGGAAAAGCATTTGCAAAGTCCCCTTCAGGGAATGGGGAGAAATTCAACTTCCCCAAGTTGAATTCTTGATATTCTCACAAGCAGTGTGGACAACCAAAGCTATAGGCTGGGCCCCCAGTCTTGGGGTTTGTTCATGTGAAACTTAACCGCACAAAGGATAGGTCAAGCCTACTTAAAATTTAGGCCTAAGAGTCACCCCCAAGAGAGCCTCTTCTGTTGCTCAGATGTGGCCTCTCTCTCCAGCCAACATGACGAGCAGTCTCACCACCCTCCCCCTCTCTGCATGGGACATGACTCCCAGGGGTGTGGACCTTCCTGCCAACATGGGACAGAGATCCTAAAGTGAGCTGAGACTCAGCATCAAGGGATTGAGAAAAACCCTAGAATGAGCTGAGACTCAGCATCAAGGGATTGAGAAAACCTTCTCGACCAAAAGGGGGAAGAGTGAAATGAGACAAAGTGGCAATGGCTGAGAGATTCCAAACAGAGTCGAGAGGTTATCCTGGAGGTTATTCTTATGCATTAAGTAGATATCACCTTGTCATCCAAGATGTAATGGAGAGACTGGAGGGAACTGCCTGAAAGAGTAGAGCTGTGTTCCAGTAGCCATGTTTCTTGATGATGATTGAATAATGATATAGCTTTCACAATGTGACGGTGTGATTGTGAAAACCTTGTGTCTGATGCTCCTTTTATCTACCTTGTCAACAGATGAGTAGAACATATGGAATAAAAATAAATAATAGGGGGAATAAATGTTAAAATAAATTTAGTTTGAAATGCTAGTGATCAATGGACGGGAAGGGTAAGGGGTATGGTATGTATGAATTTTTTTTCTGTTTTCATTTTATTTCTTTTTCTGAATAGTTGCAAATGTTCCAAGAAATGATCATAATGATGAATATGCAGCTATGTGATGATATTGTGAATTACTGATTATCTATGTAGAACAGAATGATCATATGTTAATGTTTTTTTCATTTGTTAAATTTTTTTTAATTAATAAATAAATTAATTAAAAAATAATAATGGGGTGAAAGATGGAAAAATACAATTAATGCAAACTAAGATCTATAGTTGACCATTAACATTTAACCAGGGCTACATGTCAAAAAATATGGGGATCTAAGGGAGGGGTATGGGATTATTTTTCTTTTTGGAAGAAATGGGAATGCACTCATATAGATTGTGGTGGTGAATGCATAACTATGTGATTATACCAGGAGTCACTGCTTGTTTAGAATGGATTGTAAGGTGTGTGAATAAAACTGTTTTAAAAAAACCACAACCCCCAGCAAGTCACTTCCAATTGACTTTGAAGAAATGTCTATTAATTTTTTAAAGAGAAAGAAAAAGTCTTTCCCATGTTCTCAAACAAAGCATTCAATATTTTTTTAAGTATAAAGAAGTTTCAAGTGGAAAAAAATGATATTCAAGAAGATTCCATCTTATTGATTCAAACTTAAGCACATTATCAAGCACTTTGAAAGGCTAATTGTTATCTGGTGTGTTGGCTGGATCTAGACAACCACCAAATAATCATAGATACCAATTCGGTTCAGTACCTTAAAGCCCTCATAAGTTAATTACATTGGAGTATTAAGTTCTGATGGCAATTTTTCTTTTCAACTTCTCCCTGCCCCAAAGTAAACCACTGAAGTCAAGTTAACAAAGACTTAGAGGAATGTTCTCCTAAAAAGTTTCTAAAAAGCTGTAGTAGAGTCTGGAGAAACCTGCTTTTCATCTGCTCCCTGGTTCAGCTGTGCACTCTCCCTGTGGCTTTTAGAACTTTCTTCCACGTAGTTTTCCCATCAGTGTAATTAGTGAAGGGTACCACATCCCTATTGTGGACACCAACAGCACAAGACTCTGCAGTAAGCACTTTCTAAAAACTCAGAAAAGACACCTACTCTTCCCAGACTTGCTTAAATTCCAAAACAACTCGTTAACTTATACAGTAGTCTAGTGACCCAACAGAAAATTATGAACTCCAAAGTAAAACCTGGCTTAAGACCTATCTATATATTACTCGTGGATTAACTATCTAGCAGTGACCTCCAAGTTTCTCAGCTTACACTGACCTAAGCATCTCAGTAATTTTTTCACAGCACTCCTAGGCCAAAAAGAATACTTAATACTTCTACTTATTAGGTTCACATAAGACAAGCATTTATGTACTCACAACTTAGTAGCCATTTGAAAAAATAGAACTAAATTGAAAACAATATTTTATTACTGCCTTAAGCAGGTACAATTACATATTAATGTACTTGTTGAGCACTGCCCAACTTCTCAAACCTTGGAGTTAGATGGAATACTGCCACCCTCACTTCCTGTACCATGTTGATCTTTACATGGTACATTTCTTTTTAAATCACAGCAACACTGAAAACTCAGCTTTGCAAAGATATAAAATAACTGAAAGGAATGGGTGTGATTTAATGTTGAAAACTGAACTACCTTGAGATAGTCTCTACCCCTCTGAGCCTCAGTTTCCTCACCTCTGCAAAGCAAATAAAATAAACGCATGTGCTAAGTAAAATGAAATGGCTGCCTGTTGGGAGCAACCCTTTCCAAGAAGTGACAGGGACTTTCCAAAAGTTAAAATAAAAACATGAAATGTGTGCCTTCTCAGTAAAACTGTACTTGGTAAAAAAAAAAAGAATAATTAAGTGAAGTGAAATAAAAACATGGGTTTTCCAAGAAATTGAATGTACTGCAAATGCTGCAGTTTAAGCAACAACTGGAAATAAGCTGATTTCAGTCCAGTAGAGATAACCTATCAAAATAGGCAAGTATGTTATAACATTCAATCTATGATAATTTCCTGTTTTGTAATACCCTCCTTTGTAATAAGGAAAATAAATGTCAATCAAATATTTTCATTTCCCCTTTGGAAATCACTTAAATCCCTTTATGAGCCTATGTATCTTACTAACAATTTGTGAGTCTTACTTTGGTATGACGTCTCCTTTCCCTGTTCAGTTTCTCTTTCAATAAACCCACTATATTGATAATTGATTACCAGTAGTGACTCAGTTTGTTTTGAGAGATACTGCTGTCAGAAGTGGGATCTGGAGAAGATTTCCTGATCATTCCTGCAGTTGGTAAGTGACAGGTGTTCTACCAATGGAACCCTTTACATACAGTGCTCTCTTGCACACAAAGCATGAGGGCTGTTTCAGCTGGATCTGAGCTCCACATTTTTGTGTTGAGCTCTTTGGGTTTATTGTAAGACTTGTTTTTTGTCTGTGCCAAATGTCTCCTTTGGAAGTTCCTTGCTCTGTGTGTATGTGTGTTTGGGTGGGGGAGCGCTGGCTAATGGAGGTTCTGGGATACCTTTGTTTGTGTATTCCTATATAAATTTTGTTTATAAATCTTTTGATTGAACATGGGCTCTTACTAGCCTGCATCTAAATCTCTTTCTTCTCCTCTGGCAAAGAGTACAGCCACATACATGATTTTTCATTATGGGCCCAGTTCATCTTTGTTTTTAGATAAATGGGTAAATCTCATCAATGAGGATTTGAGTTTGCAATAGAGGCTTTGGCGAACATTTGAGCTAATTAAAATAGTACTTGAGGGGTTTACTTGAAAGAAGAGGCTTCCAGATTCCACAGAGTATCACAAATTCACAATCTCTTTCTTGGAGTAATTAAATAATAACATTGGTAGTTTTAATCAATCAAAATCCAAACATTTTTTCATAACAATAGGTTCACATTGAACATTTCCTTCTGCTTTAGGAGATGTCTCCAGCAAATATTTTTGGAAAAGATCTCCTCATAATTTCTATTGTAAATTAGATTTCACATCAGGAGGAACATGTTAGAAATTCAGATCACCAGTGATACATGACACAAGCCCAACTGGACTTACTTTCTAGAAAACTATTCGCTAATTTGAACTCCTTTGACCAACTGCTTTCTGAACTACTAAATTGTCTTTGGGCAATAAATGCCACTGATTTGTGACACTTCAAAAGTGCTTACCCCCAAAATACATTTCAACTCTTTCAAGCCTTTACCTACATTGTCCAGTACCCTATTATGCCAGAAGCAATACATGGGTTAATTCCAGTTGTTGGAGAATTCATAAATAAGGGTCTCATTATTCCTTGCACTCTCCCTGTAATAGCCACATGCTTCCTGTCAAAAAAGCCAATGGATAAGGCTACCACTTTATATAAGATCTCAGAGCAATTAACAAAATAGTCATCCCTCAACGTCCTGTAGCCTTTAACTTCAATACAATGCTGGCCTAGATTCCAACAAATCCCAGATGGTGTTTGGTTTTTTTATCTTTGTTCCACCTTTTAAAAAATACCTGTTCATCCAGATGGGCCATATTTCTTTGCTTTTACCTGGATGGGTCAGCAGTATACCTAAACAGTCATGTCTCAAGGGTTCACTGAGGCCCCTTCATGTTTCTCACAAATATTTCAACAAGATTTAAGAGATTTAGGGTTCCTTAATGGTCTACACTCCCCCAATATGTTGATGATTATTGCTTTGTTTCAGAATAAAAAATTGCTTGTCATTAGAATTCCTTATATTACTTACTCATCTCACACTATAAGGACACAAAGCATCCAAAGACAAATTATAACTAGCTAACAAAAAGTTCCTTACTTGGATCATGAGTAAACCCTTGAATATTCCCATAATTGCCTTGAAACAATCCAGTTTTCCCTGACCTATAATAAAAAGACAAGTTAGAGGATTTGCCAATTACTGTCACCTATGAGTCCCAGATTTCTCTCAATTAGCTGTTCTTCTCTATAAAATAACAAAAACCTGAGCCCCAAAGCCATTACAATGAGAAAAATGACACAAATAGGCCTTTACCTAAATAAAAGAATTAGGCTTTTATTATCTTAGGCTTGCCTAAATACAATTAACCTTTTCACTGTGCATAAAATAAAAATCAAGCATTTGGAGTTCTCATTTAAAAGCATGGATGTCAACAGAGACCCACAGCTTACGAATCTTCAGTTGAATTCAGTAGCAAAAGCATTTCTTGCTTATTTAAGGGCAGTGGCTGCCACTTCCAAATAAGTTGAGGCATGGCAAGTTAAGTACAAAGACACATCTTGCACTTAAAAGTACCATATGCTGTCCATCAGCTTTTTGTTTCAGGAAAACTGAGCACATATCAGTTAGCATATTGACGTCTTTGAAATTTTATTAATTTCCCCTTCAAACATCCATGTCCATTGCTGCAATGTTTTTAAAAAAATATTTTTATTGAGAAATGTTCAGACACATGGTCCAACCATATTATACAATCAATGACTTACAATATCATCACATAGTTGTGTACTTGTCACCATGAATATTTTTCAAACATTTGCATCACTCCAGAAAAAGAAATAAAAAGTGAAAAGAAAAAGCCTCATTTGTCATACACATCTCATCCCTCCCTCTCACTGATCACTAATATTGCAATCAACCCAAGTTTTTTTTACCCCTTATCCCCCTTATTTATTTATTTATCCTTATTTTTAAATTCATCTATCCATACCCTGGGTAAAAGGGGTATCAGACATAAGGTTTTCACAATCAAACAATCATATTGTAAAAGTTATATAGTTACACAATTGTCTTCAAGAATCAAGGCAACTGGAACACAACTCAGCAGTTTCAGGTACTTCCCTCTAGCCACTCCAATGCATCACAAACTAAAAAGGGATAACTATATAATGCATAAGAATAACTTCCCAAGTCTGTTTGAAATCTCTCAGCCACTGAAACTTTATTTTGTCTCATTTATCTCTTCCCCCTTTTGGTCAGAAGCCTTTCTCAATCCCACGATGCCAGATCCTGGCTCATCCTAGGAGTTCTGTCCCATGTTGCTAGGGATAGGTATACCCCTGGGAGTCATATCCCACTTACAGTGGAGAGCAGTGAGTTCACCTACAGAATTGGCTTGAGCAACAAAAGAGGCTCTCTGGGGGTGATCTTAGGTATAATTATCAGTAGGCATTGTCTCCCCTTTGCAGGAATAAGTTTCATAGGGTTGAAACCCAAGATCACAGGGACAACCTATTGAATTGATTGTCTCCGCTGCTTACGAGAACATCAGGAATTCCCCAGATGTTTCCCTTTCTCCCCAGCCCCCCAAGGGGACTTTGCAAATACTCTTTTGTTCTCTGTCCAAATTACTGTGGGATATATCAAGGCATCACACTAACCTGGACAAACCAACAAACTATCATATCTTATTCAAGATTCAATGTAATTATGGTGTTCAAATAAACTGACCATACAACTTAAATTAGGTAATACATTACCCAAAATATAAATTTTGCACCAGATAAACATCTCTCCCTTTGGTCTCACACAGAAGTTGGAGTTTCAAAATGTGGACCACACACACACACACACACACACACACACACACACACAATATGGGCTACATCATCCTTTACCCTGCTGCAATGTTTTAAACTTTTAAACACATTGCCTTACATGAAGTTGGAGAAACCCATGACTGTGAAATGATGGTTTCTCAATTATTTCCCCCATGCCTAGATTTACAAGAAACGCTTTTGACTAACTCAGACTTAATATTTTTGTATATATTTTAAAGATAGAAACAGGAAACCATCAGACATGTTATGCAGGAACCACTACTACAAGTAGCTTTAACTAGAGCTTGCTACCTAGCAAAAGGAAAACTGCCAATATTTATACTGATAGTAGATATGCACTTGGAGTAGTTCAAGGTTTTGGAATGCTCTGCAACAACGGGGTTTCTGAACCTCTTCAAGATCCCCAATAAAAATTGGTAAACAAATAGAAGCAATATTATTACCTGTATAGTAGCTATAATAACTTTTAGAAACAATATTATTACCTGAGAAGTAGATGTAATAAAAATAGAGGTTCATTTCTCACAAGACTGGGTCAAAATATAGAGGAAATGCATTGGCTGACCATTATGAAAAGCAAACAATGTTCAACAAATTAAGCTAATAGCAAAACTTTGTACCACAAATAAAGTCCCAGATAAGACCAGTCAAAGGGAATTGGGAGGGTGGGCAATGGTGGATCAGTGACAGAATTCTCGCCTGCCATGCTGGGAACCTGGGTTTGATTCCTTGAGACTGCCCATGCCAAAAAAAAAAAAGGAATTGGCACCCCCCAGAGAACCTCTTTTGTTGCTCATATGTGGCCTCTCTCTCTAAGTTAACTCAGCAGGTGAACTCACGTCCCTCCCCACTTCATGAGACATGACTCTGAGGGGTGTAGATCTCCCTGGCAACATAGGACTGAACTCCCAGGATGAGCCTAGACCTGGCATCAGGGGATTGAGAAAGGTTTCTTGACCAAAGGGGGAAGAGAGAAATGAGACAAAATAAAGTTTCAGTAGCTGAGAGATTTCAGAGCCGAGATGTTATCCTAGAGGGTATTCTTATGTATTGTATAGATGTTCTTTTTAGTTTATGGTGTATTGGACTGGCTGGAGGGAAGTATTTGAAACTGTAGAGCTGTGTTCCCATAGCCTTGATTCTTGAAGATGATTGTATAAAGATAGAACTTTTGCAGTGTGACTGTGGGATTGTGAAAACAGTGTGCCTGATAATCCTTTAATCCTGGGTATGAACAGATGAGTTAAAAAAAAAAAGGATAAAAATAAATAAATAATAGGGAGATAAAGAGTGAAAAATTGGGTAGCTTGAAATACCCAGTGGGAGGGAAGGGTAAAGGGTATGGGAGGTATGAATTTTTTTCTTTTTAGTTTTTATTTCTTTTTCTGGAGTGATGCAAATGTTCTAAATATGATCATGGTAATGAATACACAACTATGTGATGATATTGTAAGCCACTGATTGTGTAATATGGTTGGACTGTATGTCAATGAAGATTTCTCAATAAAAATATTTTTTAAACTTAATAAAAAAAGAATTGGTGGAAAACAAAACCACTGTAAAAGAATTGGCTAGTATCAATTGTCAGCTTCTGAATTTGGAAAAGATGATTGACGACCACAGGTATATAAAATAAATTCTAATAATAGATTTTGGGAAGGCATGGGAGGCTGCTGGTCACCCCAGAATCTTTAAAAGAACTTTAAATCAGAAGTTTCTATAAAATAACCCATCATAGAGTCAAAAAAATAACAGAAGTCATTGCCAAATACTGGTGGGGAAATTTTAACAAGGTTTCCAGGAAAATGTATAATATATACTATATCTAGCTCACTCACAACCCAGGAAAAAACATTAAAGTGACACCTGGGATGTCAGATCTTGGCATGAGGCCATTTGAACATGGCAGGTGGACTTTATTCAACTATTCTGATCTAGGGGATATAGACTAACTATGTGTTAGTAATAGTTTGTATGTTCTCTGGATAGGTCGAAGTATTCCCCTGCCAGAAGGCAGATGCAACTATGGTAGCTAAGAATTGTTAAGAAACAAAAACAAATATGTTTTCCACATGGAGAATTCCCTCTGAACTCACTAACAACCATGGCACTCATTTCATTGGTCAAACAGAGAACTTTACGGAGTCATCCCCATTTGTCAGCACTTACCATCCCCAGTCCTCTAAGCAAAGGAGGGAAAACAAATGTCATACTTAAATTAAACATGGCAAAATTATAAGAGTCTCTGGACTTACCCCAGCCTAGGGTACTGCCACTGGCGCTGATAGCCTTGATAACCCCATCTGGCAAACACCATTTCACTCCACATGGCACCATCATCAGATGCTCTATATTCCTGAATAACACTATTTCCCAGAGCGAATCAAATATAGTCAAACAAGACATTCTCCGATATTGCAAGGATTAATGAAATACTCACAAGGTTAGATCCAACAGGTCCAAGAGGCTTTTATAGACATCTCCTGCTGCTATCATATGTCTCAATTCTCAATCTACAACCTGACAGCTTAGTATTTTCTCAATATCAAAGAAAAACCCAAGTTTCCTTTAGTGCCAGTGGAAAGGACTTTATCAATTTTTTGCTAACTTCTCATGCTGCTTTTAAATGACATGGAATAGAACCTTGGATCCCCATATCTCCCAGCTAAAATAGGCATTACTCCCAGAGTGGTTATGTGAGAGTGTGGCTGATACAAAATTTAAATTAAATTAAAAAGGTTGGGCCATGGTGGCTCAGTGGTAGAGTTCTCACCTGCCATGCCAGAGACCCAGGTTTGATTTCCAGTGCCTGCCCATGCAAAAAAATAATACTAATAATAATTTTAAAAAATCAAAAGCTGATGACTTCCAAGATCACAGAACAAGTAAATGACATCATGAGGTAGACATCTTCAACTGAAGATCATGAAGCAAGAGCTCATTGGGCCCTACTTACCTTACTTAGTTTGTTAATTATAACAATAACTGTTATACAATTCATATTCTTTCCTTTTCAAAGTCTAATTTGTATTCTTTACCTTGTTGCCAAATGATTCTGTTGTTCCTTTGTTTTTACTACACCTGTGGCTATTCTTTCTTATATGCAACCCACGCAAGACTTAAGCTCAGCAGCCGATCTTTCTGACTATTCAACTTGTCATCATGCCACTGAACCAGACCGCTAGAGCTCTTACTCCAACCAGTAGATTACTCCTTGTGGTCTAAACCTTTTAGTGCATGGATAGCAAAATCAGAGGGCTCCCCTAAGTGTAATAACTATAAAACTTTTTTTTACCTTTCCTTTTTCAAGAACCGAGTATCAAATATCCTCTATACATTATGAGCAACCAAACTATTGGAAACTTCTTAGGACAGTTAGACCAGAAAAAAACAATGTTAGCTCACTACTTGCTTCAATTAAATTTCACAACAAATAGTGATAAAGGAAACCATACTTATGTCCAGTTTTACAATTTTTCAGCCCCTGTCCCATACACTCCTTTACAAACATTTGATTTTTAATTTAGGAGCCAACATGTATGCAGCATGATGTGCTTTGACTTGGCCAAAACTAAACAGTAACTCTGCAAACTGTCTCAACTTTAACTCAAAATCTATTCATATCCTTAAAGGGAACGGGATTATATATTCATTGTAGACACTGATTTTATCCCCTTACCCCAATTGGCAAGGGCTTTATGGATTGGGATATTTGGTTCCTGATCTTCAACATCTAAAGACACTAAATACTAGCCACATTTTCAATCTTGGGTCCTTTATACATTGACAAAAAAAATACCAACAGTTTAATTAATTGAGCCTTTGGTTTCCACTCCTTTGTTAGGGTAATTTTTTCTAGTGTAGGAATTTCAAAACTAAAAAAAGTCATTAAAAACATATGTAAATCTGGATATACACATGTGCTGATCTCAGGAGAGGCAGCAGGTGGGTGGGGGAGCAGTGCATGACTGTATGGGTTGGGGGCAGATGTAGCCTGGAGGTAAGTATCCGCTGTCTTTGGGTGTCCCTTGGAGCAGGGGTGAACTCTACCTATCCTCTTCTGCTGTCTTCCTGGAACTCTAGTTAACATATTTTTGAACCCCAAACCTGGAAAGTTTGGGTAGGGTACTTGATTCAATGGGTAAGAGGGTGAAAAATTGGGAATGAGCTTCAGAAGAATGAGGACTGATGTATTGTTGATATGTCCCAGGGTCACCCCAACGGTGAGAATCACAGGATTCCTGGAGTCAGATCTCCAGAGATTAAAGGCCATTCACAGACAGAGATATTAGAGCAAAATCCCCAGGTAAAACAATGGTGAGAAGAACCTTTCCATAGCCAAGGAAAAAGCAGCTCTTCCTCCCCATAAAATGACTCTGTGAAATGGTTCAGCCCATTTCCTCACTTCTTTCCAGGGCTTTGTGTCTACATCAACTGTTCATTCCCAGAAAAATTGGAAAGGGATTGAAGAGAGGTTGCTGGAAAACTCAAGACCTAATATATGGAAACACTAATGTTGAGAGATTTTAGTAGAAGAGAAATGCGAAGGGCAAGTGAATTGCACAGTGAGGGAGATGAAAAAAGAAACAGAAGAATGTGGTGAGCCAGAGCAAAGGGATGGGAGTATTTCAAGAAGTAAAGAACTGTGTCAAATGCAGCTGAAGGAGCAGTTAGAGGAGCTGAAGGAACATTTTGGGACGGTTGAAAATTTCAAAAACTGGATATAGCGATAGGGGCACTACCCTCTTTCTTTACAACACCTCAATTATTTCTATATTTAAAAATGGGGAATGTTAGATCATGTAAATTACACCTCAGTAAACTGTTAATATATTTAACATACATCTTCCCTGTGATTAAGTTTTCCTTTTCTATAACCCAGGGGAAATGAAAACATGTCTGTCATGGTCAGGTTCATGTGTCAACTTAGCCAAGTGTGGTACCTGTTTGCCTGGTTGGGCAAGTGCTGGCCTGTCTGTTGTGATGAGGACATTTCATAGAATTAAATCATGATCATGTCAGCTACATCCACAGCTGATTTGTAATCAGCCAAAGGGGAGTGTTTTCTGCAATGAGTGATGCTTAATCTGATCACTGGAAGCCTTTTAAGGAGGATTCAGAAGAGACAGGCTCTCTTCCTGCTTCAGCCGGTGAGCCTCTCCTGTGAAGTTCATCCAGACCCTCCATCAGAATTGTCAGCTTCACAGTCTGCCCTGCAGATTTGGGACCCTGTGTTCCCATGGTTACATGAGACACTTTTATAAATCTTATATTTGTGAGTGTTTCCTGTTGATTCTGTTTCTCTAGACAACCTTAACTAGTATAACTTGGTACCAGGAGTGGTTCTTAAGAAACAGAATCTTAAAAATGGGTTTTTATGAATGGTTTTCTACTCTGACTGGACTCAAAGGCACTAAGGACTCTGATTCCCATATTCAGAATGACACTCACAATCCGTGGAGTGAGTAGGCAAAAGAGATAGGCAAAATATCACTGTTCAATTCTCCTAATGCTGTGCTTGTACAAAGCCAGGCTCTGGGGGATAATGTTTTTGACACCTTTACAGAGTTTTGTGGAAATAAGAGGTATAGAGGTGTTGGCTGGTTGTTGTTAGATACACTGGATACATTAAGGAGTGAAAGGGATGGGCTTAAGACTTCAAACAAGAAGCTTAAGTGCTGTCTGACAGATGTACAAGTTTCTATGAGTATCCTGAAGGAAAATCTTATTTCCTGTAGCCGTAGACTTGAGATCTCTGAAAATCAGATTCAGAATCCCCACATTGGCTCTCTAACTTGTGCAGTGAGGGCTGTTATGGTGGGAAAGGCCATGTGGAAGCCACTAGAACTGCCCCTACCTAGCAAAATAGTAAATGAGAAGCAATACCAGATTCTTGGAGGGATTGCAGAGATTACTGCCACTTTTAAGGACTTGAAGGATGCAGGGGTGGTGATTCCCACTACATCGCCATTCAACTCTCCTATTTGGCCTGTGCAGAAAACAGATGAGTCTTGGAGGATGACAGTGGATTATCATAAGCTCAACCAGGTGGTAACTCCAATTGCAGCTGCTGTTCCAGATGTGGTGTCATTACTTGAGCAAATCAATACATCCCCTGGTACCTGGTATGCAGCTATTGATCTGGCAAGTGCTTTTTTCTCAATAGTTGTTAGTAAGGACCAGCAGAAACAATTTGCTTTCAGCTGGCAAGGCTATACTTTCACTGTCCTACTTCAGGAGTATATCAGTTCTCCAGCCCTATGTCATAATCTTGTCCACAGGGACCTTGATCATTTCTCCCTCCCGCAAGACATCACACTGGGGACCTAGTGAACAAGAAGCAGCAACTACTCTAGAGTTACTTGTAAAACATTTGCATGTCAGAGGGTGGGAGATAAATCCAACAAGAATACAGGGGCGTTCCACCTCAGTGAAATTTCTGGGTGTCCAGTGGTGCGGGGCATGTCGAGATATCCCTTTTAAGGTGAAGGATAAGTTGCTGCATCTGGCCCCTAATACGACCAAAAAAGAGGCACAATGCCTAGTTGGTCTTTTTGGATTTTGGCAACAACAAATTCCTCATTTGGGTATGCTACTCTTGTCCCATTTATCGAGTGACCAGAAGAGCTGCTAATTTTGAATGGGGACCTGAACAAGAGGAGGCTCTGTGACAGGTCCAGGCTGCTATACAAGCTGCTCTGTCACTTGGGCCATATGATCCAGCAGATCCAATGGTGCTGGAAGTGTCAGTGGCAAATAGAGGTGCTGTTTGGAGCCTTTGGCAGGCCCGTATAAGAGAATCACAATGCAGACCCTTAGGATTTTGGAGCAAAGCCTTACCATCTGCTGCAGATAACTACTCTCCTTTTGAGAAACAGCTTTTGGCCTGCTACTGGGCCTTAGTAGAGATTGAACACGTAACCATGGGCCACCAAGTTACCATGAGACCCGAGTTCCTATCATGAGCTGGGTGTTGTCTGACCCACCAAGCCATAAAGTTGGGCATGCGCAGCAGCATTCTATTGTAAAATGGAAATGGTATATACGAGACAGGGCCAGAGTAGGTCCTGAAGGCACAAGTTACATGAGGAGTGGCCCAAATGTTCATGGTCTCCACTCCTGCCACATTACCTTCTCTTTCCCAGACCAGAGCTATGGCCTCTTGGGGAATTCCCTACAGTGAATTGACTGAGGAAGAGAAAACTCGGGCCTGGTTTACAGATGGTTCAGCATGATATGCAGGTACTACCCAAAAGTGGACACTGGGAGCACTATACCCCCTTTCTGGGGTGTCCTTGAAGGACAGTGGTGAGGGGAAATCCCCCCAGTGGGCAGAACTTTGAGCAGTGCACCTGGTTGTTCATTTTGCTTGGAAGGAAAACTGGCCAGAGGTGCATTTGTATACTGACCCTTGGATTATTGCTAATGCTTTGGCTGGATGGTCAGGGACTTGGAAAGACCATAATTGGAAAATTGGTGACAAAGAGGTCTGGGGAAGAAGTACGTGGATAGACCTTTCTGAGTGGGCTAAAAACATGAACATATTTGCGTCCCATGTGAATGCGCACCAGAGGGTGATTTCAGCAGAGGAAGGTTTTAATAATCAAGTGGATAAGATGACCCATTCTGTAGATACCAGTCAGCCTCTTTCCCCAGCAACTCCTGTCATTGCCCAATGAGCTCATGAACAAAGTGATCATGGTGGTAGGGATGGAGGTTATGCATGCACTCAGCAACATGGACTTCCACTGACCAAGGCTGACTTGGCTACAGCCCCTGCTGAGTACCCAATCTGCCAGCAGCAGAGACCCACACTCAGCCCCCAATATGGCACCATTCCCTAAGGTGACCAGCCAGCAACTTGGTGGCAGGTTGATTATATTGGACCAGTCCTTTCATGGAAGGGGCAGTGATTTGTTCTAACTGGAATAGACACATACTCTGGATATGGGTTTGCTTTCCCTGCACTCAATGCTTCTGCCAAAACTACCATCTGTGTGCTTACAGAATGCCTTATCTATCATCATGATATTCCACACAGCATTCCTTCTAATGAAGGAACACACTTCACAGCAAATGAAGTGCGGGAATGGGCACATGCTCATGGAATTCTCAGGTCTTACCATGTTCCCCATCATCCAGAAGCAGCTGGATTGATAGAATGGTGGAATGGCCTTTTGAAAACTCAATTACGGTGGCAACTAGGTGGCAATACCTTGAAAGTCTGGGGTAATGTTCACCAGGAAGCTTATATGCTCTGAATCAGCATCTGCTGTATGGTGCTGTTTCCCCCATAGCCAGGATCCATGGGTCCAGGAACCAAGGGGTGGAAATGGGAGTGGTACCACTCACTATTACCCCTAGTGATCCACTAGGAAAATTTTTGCTTCCTGTCCCTGTGACCCTGAGCTCTGCTGGTCTATAGGTTTTAGTTCTAAAAGGGGGAGTGCTTCCATCAGCAGAAACAACAATGATTCCATTGAACTGGAATCTAAGACTGCCACCTGGTTACTTTGGGCTCATCATCCTCCTGGATCAACAAGGCAAGAAGGGGATTACATTATTACTGGGGTGATTGACCGTGACTGTCAGGGGGAAATAGGCTGCAACTATACAATGGAGGTAAAGAAAAGTTTTCTTGGAATATAGGCGATCCCCTAGGGCATCTTTTAGTACTACCATGCCCTGTGATTAAAATCAATGGAAAACTGCAACAACCCAATCCAGGCAGGACTACCAATGGTCTGAAACTTCAGGAATGAAGGTTTGAGTCACCCCACCAGGCAAAGAACCACGGCCAGCTGAAGTGCTTGCTGAGGGTAAAGGGAACATGGAATGGGTAGTGGAAGAAGGTAGTGATAAATATGAACTACGACCATATGATCAATTACATAAATAAAGACTGTAATGCTGTTTTGTTCATGTTATACTATTTAAGTTGTAAGATATCAAGTTTAAGAATGAATATTACCCAAGGACTTGCACCCTATTCTGGAAAGATTTAATGTGTTTCCAGTTATATGCAGGACAGTTGAATATTGTTAGGTGAAAGAAAAAAATGTGTGTTTTATTGTTTTTTATTTAGAAATTAAGTATGGTTTAAGGTGATATGTATAGCTGCCAACTTGACAGTGAGTGGTCTGCTTGGGCAGGTTCATGTGTCAACTTGGCCAAGTGGTGGTACCTGTTTGTCTGGTTGGGCAAGTGCTGGCTTGTCTGTTGTGATGAGGACATTTCATAGAATTAAATCATAATCATGTTGGCTGCATCCAACATGATTAGATGCTTAATCTAATCACTGGAAGCCTTTTAAGGAGGATTCAGAAGAGACAGGCTCTCTTCCTGCTTCGGCTGCTGAGCCTCCCCTGTGGAGTTCATCCAGACCCTCCATCAGAATTGTCAGCTTCATAGTTTGCCCTTTCAGATTTTGGACTCTGTGTTCCCACAATTATATGAGACACTTTTATAAATTTTGTCTTTGCGAGTGTTTCCTGTTGATTCTGTTTCTCTAGAGAACCTTAACTAATACAATGTCTTTATATAAATGACATAGACATGAATACTCATATTTAATCACAATGCCCTAAACTTGAAGGACATAAATATCCACCAAGAGGAAAATGGATAAACATTTTGTAGTATAATCATACATCGTGAAAGGACTAAATGGTAAAACCTAAGAAAACTTCAGATCCACAGAACAACCTGGACTAAACTCAAAACAATATTTTGAAGAAAAGATTCAGGCCACTAACGGATAAATTCTGATTTATTGGATATTTTTTAATTTGAAGATGTGGCAAAACTGATGTATGATGACAGAAAATTAGATAAGTGGTAAATATGGTTGTAGGTGGTTAATTGATGGAAGAGAGAGCAGTTAACCTCTAAATAGATGGAAATGATTCAAATTTTGATATGGTTGTTTGATAGTGTAGGGGAAAGGAGATGAAACGTTGTAAAATTTGACCAATCATTCAGTTAAGATCAGTCCATTAAACTATATTTCATATTTATATCAATTTAAAAAGAACCAAAAGAAGGAAAGAATGACCATAATAATATTATAGTGAGAAGCACATTTTCTGTCCAGAACCTCCCCCCCTACTGACCACCTCTCTGTGGACCAGTCCTGGCTGTAAGTTGCTCGTGAGTTCCAGGCAGACTGTTAGGCAGTTGCCTGGGGTTTGTTTACGTTGGAGGAGCTACAGTTACTGGGCAGAGTCATGTGGTAGCCTTAGTGCCACACAGGAAGTGTTCGCCTCTGTGGACCTTGCGTTTTCTACGATACTTGGGAAATTGTGAGAGCGTGTTATGGAGCTGCTGCCCAATGACAAGGGTCCAGGCCTCACATTCCACAGCCTCCAGTGGGAGTCAGGGGCATATCCACCCATCATTGGCTCTTGGGTGGTTCTCATATTGTTATTTCGACTAATGCAGTCTGTTAGAAGCCGACGTTATTTCAGATGTGAAAAGCAGCTTGCAGACACACTGGCTG